>SKCR01044914.1:0-47909 GCA_019454045.1 Zanthoxylum bungeanum | reverse complement strand
GTAAAGGACATTTAGCGTCGAAGTAATCGACGCTAAATGTCAATTACTGCGACGCTAATGGTTAGGCGGGTTATTGAAAAATTTGGGTTTTTTTCCGGGGAATTTAATTTTTATGTAGCGTCGAAATACTATATTCGACGCTATATGTCTTACATTTAGCGTCGACATACAATTTGCGACGCTATATATCTTTAATTTAGCGTCGAATATAATATTTCGACGCTATATGTCTCTACTTTAGCATCGAATATAGTATGTCGACGCTAATTAAAAATAAATTTCCGGAAAAAAAAACCCTATTTTTCAATAACCCGCCTAACAAATAGCGTCGATATACAATTGCGACGCTATATATTTTAATTTAGCGTCGAATACATATTTCGACGCTATATGTCTCTACTTTAGCGTCGAATGTAGTATGTCGACGCTAATTAAAAATTAAATTCCCGGAAAAAACCTAATTTTTCAATAACCCGCCTAACAAATAGCGTCGACTATTGCGACGCTTTAAAAGTCAATTATTTCGACGCTAAATGTCTTTTAATCCCTAAAACCAGTGCCTCCTTCTTCCTCGGCTCAGAAGCAAAAACTCATTTCTCATTCTCCAACAGTGACGAACGAAGGAAATCAAAGGTAAGTCTCATTTGTTGATTTAAAATTGTTTATGAGGATGAATTTGATGAATTGATGAATTTGATGATGAATTATTTTTTGATGAATTGATGATGATGATGATGATGATGATGATCAAAGATGATGAGGATTAATTGCTGCTGTTCTTGCCCAAGAACAGCAGCTGTTGTTCGTCTTCAAAATCATCATCATCTTTGGTTAATATTTATATAATGTTAAGTTTGAATTTGTGCCCTCTTTGGTTAATTATAACTGTTTGATACGGACCAATTCCAGTGAGCTCACGTTCGTGTTGCGTTCTCAAACGCGTTCGAATGGACCAATTCCAGTGAGCTCACGTTCGTATGGCGTTCTCGAACGCGTTCGAACGGACCAATTCCAGTGAGTTCACGTTCGTATGTCGTTCTTTATATGTTCGAACACCCATTTTACGTTCGAACGCGTTTAAAGAACGACATACGAACATGAGCTCACTGGAATTGGTCCGTTCGAACGCGTTCGAGAACGCCATACGAACGTGAGCTCACTGGAATTGGTCCGTTCGAACGCGTTTGAGAACGCAACACGAACGTGAGCTCACTGGAATTGGTCCGTTCGAACGCGTTCGTGAACGCCATACGAACGTGTGCATGAGAAGTCGTGTGATTGTCTGCTTCGTGGTTGGTTATATGTATCCCATTGAGTGTGTGACTGTGTATCCCTAAAACGTGTATGATGGAACTCGTAGATTATATGGATAATGAATGCATATGTGAAATGAATGAATTTGAAAACGAAAGTGAGCATTCGATGTTATAAGCGCTTTTGTTAAGTTGTATTGACTTGTATGGATATGTATGTATATGTATAAGAATTTTGGAATTTGATGACGCTAATGCGACGGGGTTTTGCAGATGGCACCGGGCAATCGCAAAACGGGCTACCGCGACTCCATCTACATCAGCAAGGGCAACTGGCCCTGGTGATTTCTCTGCTAGCACAGGTGAGTCCAGTACAGTGAAGGGTCGAGGACGCACCCGTGGCCTGGGGTTGGCTAAGTACGTTAAGGCTCACGGTCGTATCCGGATAGAGATATCAGATGATGGACACACTCAAGTCGGACAACATAATTCAGCGTTTATACAGCCATAGGAGCTACAGCTCGATATGAAGCTCCCCAAAGCTACGTATCTTGGAGAAAGATACCGTGGGAGACGAAACTGAACCAGCTATTCCCTTCGCTACTTGTAAGTTTTCGATATTGTTTGTTATTTAACATTTTTATTTTATACTTATTTTTACTCGAATTTTCATGTAGGAATGGTTCGACTTCGATCTGACCCAAGTGAATGTCCAACAATATATTGACTACCACATGGGGAAAAGTTATAAAGATTATAGAACAAAAGTCTTGAAACCAATATTCGACGAACATGGACCTTCAAATGCTCCACAACACAAACCTGATTTTATAGAGGAACAAGACTGGACATTTTTATGTGAGCTTTGGTCGAGCAAAAAACACGAGGTAAATTTTGAAATAAACGGAAATTTATAATTGTCTTTGTTTTCGGTACTTACAGTGTTCGTGAATACAGGATAAATGTCACGCAAATGCGGAAAATCGAAGTCACTTGCGTTTTAACCACCGTGGAGGTTCGAAGCCATTTATCCAACATCGTGCCGAACATTCTGAGGTAAATATATCCTAACGTAAAATTTAACAGTTAATTGTTTTTACTATCTGGAATATATTGAATTTATTTTATGTTTTTATAACAGAGTAGCACATGTGAGGTGCAATCATTTCCAGATTTTTTCCGTGTGACGCATTACAATGACAAGAATAAATGGATAAATGAAGAAGCCGAACGCTGCTATGTAAGTTTCAGTTTTTTAAAAAAAAATAAAATAATTAATATTATATATGTTAAATTTTTTTCTCAAATTCTAATATTAACTTATTTTTTGAAACAGAACGAAATGATGGAACTCCAACATCAAACTCAGGAGACAGGGACCGACCCATACCAGATGAGCAGCTGTCGCAATTGGTTTTCAAGAATCAGACAGCTTACAACGTTGGTCTTGGCACTCGTAAGAAGCCACGTCATCTGCACGCAATAGTGGTAATTCGGGCAATGTCTCTCTTCGAGACGAGTTAGTCACACCAAAGACGACCTAGCCAGCACCCGAGACGAGCTGCAACAGACTAAGGAGAAGCTACAACAGGTCACGGTGGACCACGAGAAGAAGATGGTGGACCACGAGAAGAAGATGGAGCAGTTGGAACAGCAACTGATGGCTTTCCGTCAGATGTTCGAGGCCTCAATGAGTCATGGTGCATCGGGCTCGAGCGTCCCCCCATCACAGTAGCAATTAATTTTATATTTAGTTTTGTATAAACATTTTGAACAAATATATTTAATATAATATTTCTTTTTTCTAAAACAAATTTCAATATAATATTTCGTCATTAATTACATTTTTTTTCAACTAAATTAAATATTTTAGACCAAAAAATAAGTAAATTACTAATTTTTAAGAAAATAAATTATTTACTTTTAGCATCGAATATTTCGACGCTAATAGTATACAAAATGGCCGCTGTAAGCGTACATATATTTCTTTTTAAATATATGTTAGCGTCGACTAGTTAAAAGTGACCTTTAGCGTCGAAATATTTCGACGCTAATAGTAACAAACATGGTCGCTATAAAGCTTACATATAATACTTTTTAAATATACTTTAGCGTCGACATTTTTCGACGCTAAAAGTTTGAATTTTTGCGTCGATATATTTCGTCGCTAATAGTAAAAAACATGGTCGCTATAAGCTTACATATAATACTTTTTTAATATACTTTAGCGTCGACACCTTGCGACGCTAAAAGTTTAAATTTTTGCGTCGATATATTTCGTCGCCAAATATACAATTAGCGTCGAAAATTTAACTTTAGCGTCGAAATAATTGGACGCAGAATACTGTTTTTTAGCGTCGCAGTTAATTATTTCGACGCTAAAAGTGGTTTTCGTCGACATTTTATCGTCCATTGTTGGCGTCTAATTTTTTCGACGCTAAATATCATTTGCGTCGAAATAGTAAGTTATGGCGTCGAAACAATTCGACGCTAAATGGTCTAATTCTTGTAGTGTAATAACATTACAAAATTATAATATCCTCATTTTGGAGATGCTACAGGTAGGTGATAAGTTGCCCTTTCACCCTAAGTCTTTGTTTGACTATCTATATGGAACTAATGTATGCATATCATAACACATCATAATCATACGATCATTGCATCATATACATAAGGGCTACATGTCCAACTCATTAATATAATGTAGACATTATATTTTTACGCATAGATCGATAAAAACTCTCGTATAGGGATACCACTTAATAGTTTGGAAAGTTGTAAGCTTAAATGTTAGAAGGGAAAGAAACTCCAAAGAATTAGAAAACAACCAAATCTCGACCGGACATCACCTATGTCCGGCCAGACCCCTCTCAGACACTAACATCCGGCCGCCGAACATTAACTATGTCCGACTAGACCTCTCCCATACATAAACAATCAGCCGGACAATACATATGCCTTGTCAAACCTCTCTTAGACATGAATAGCCGACCGGATATATATTGGAAATTCTAAATTCGGCCGGACATAATGCACCTGCTAGTTATCCGATATAGTAGTTGGATTATGTCAAACTGTTAATGGATTTAGCTAAGATTATTATTTTTTTTTTAAATCATGTATTATCTCGTAAGGCTTATGCATATTTAAAGGAAGTGAGATGATTGAATTAGGGTGAACAAAGAGAGAGCAGTGAGAACAAAAGAAAAAGAAGAAAACAAAGATTAGAGTAAAAAAAATACGAGAAAGCAAACATAGAGTCGAGATAAAAATACAGTGAGATGTCTTTGGAGTTTCCCCTCTTCCGACGAAAGATTCAGCAAACTGACCAATTTTCAGAGGCGTCTTAGAAGCCAAATACATATAAGGTACAATTTGAGGGCACCCTTATCACTATTTTCACTCATTTTACAATATTTTCCTAACACAATATGTCTGGTCGGACTTGATTCACATCCAGCCGAGCATACATAAGTCAAAACATGTCCTGCCGTATATGGTGGTTCCTTGTTGGTATATAAGATGGAAACCCGGATGTAAATTTCATAGCTGATTTCAAATGGACGGTAATATGGTTTACACTCGAGATACAACTCTGTGTACCACTGTGAAACAATTATACAAAACATAGATTTTACAAAACTAGCTTTTATTATTTTATGTTATTTTTTAAATTTGTTATTATAGTGATGCATGTTCTGACATTTGTTACACGCAGAATCTCTGGCCAAAATGATTATATGTCCGACCGGATATCCATTGGGAAGCAATATGCAGCCTGGCTTCGGGAGACATTTATCCTATTCATGTTTGATCACTGTCTTATTGCTTTCATTTCTATCATGTAATTATTTATTTACCATTATTGTTATCCATGCATGCCATTGCCATGTTATGTTTCTGTTTTATGATTAATATCTGGCAAGAATTACATTAAGTCCAGCCGGACTTCAGTTTCATAAAGAATGTCATGCTTGGTTGAGCTCTATCGTGTTTGCTTTATTCTATTTCTTTACTATTGATATGTTTTATTTTGTTTATTGTTATGATATTATTGATGCGTCACTACTGCTATTATTGTTTCATTATTGCTGATATATGTACATTTTTTTGTAATTTCTCTCTGGTTTGCAAAACACATACGGCCAAATGTGTACCATGTCCAGCCGGACATCAATGCACAAATAAAGTCCGGCCAAGCTTCTCCGAAACCAGAGTAATGAGATATATGTTCTATTTCGTTTAATCATTATTTTATTACTGTATTGACAACTTCTAGGTATTTCACGTTTATTCGTTTTAGTGCTTTTATTATTTAATGTTTGTGTTATCGTGTGTTTTTAAACTGTCATTACGTGATTTTGCCTATTTTGAACTTGGATATTATACTGGCATCGGTAAGGGATCATTCCGAACCCAAATGTATTTAAGGTCAGACTTGCGATGGATGTAGTGCAACCTTAAATCAATCCCAGTGTATTATACTAGGTGTCAACTCCTTTATTCTCATTTTAGTCCCTCTGTGGGCTATTCGTACTCTCTACGGGCTACAAGCCCCACGGTGTTATGGTCGCCGATGTCATAGGCATAGTGGTAAACCCTACTTCGCTCCTACAGATGGAGACTCCACTAAGGACAGAGAATCGACCCCGAAAAAATACAATATTACAACTCAAATAACTCATCGGGTAATGAATGACCGGCGTAAACACACACGTATAACGCAAGCGCACGTATCGTTCAAGTAGTATAAAAATATCGATCCCACGAGGACTTAATTCCTACTATTGTTATTAATTATTGAATCTATTTATTTACAAATATCTAATTAAATGGAGAAGAGAATGATTGTTTGATTGGTTGAATGTGGTTTTGCACAATAACTAAATAAATAAAAAGATAAAAGAAAATACTAAGGAAAATAACAAAAGACACAAAGATCTAGGGTTGTGAATCCTTCTAATATCTTTTAAAAGATGAAATGATTATTTTATGTTTGCGTAATAAATCAGTTTACAAACCTGGAACACTAAATTATGCAAAAGCTTATGTCGATGGTCAGACGCAAATACCCAGTTTAACCCAATTGAACCATATGTCTATGTCAACCAAATTATCTGGATTCATTAAGTTTAAGTTCCAATTATGGCTACCCCCACCCGACAGGTATATTCCTATCATGTAAGGAAATCTATTAAAGGGTTATCTATCTTCAAGGAAGATCGTGGGCTATTAAGTCTAAGGCTGAAATCTAAAATCCCTATGTCTAGTTCATTTTAGATTTACCACATCAATCTTATTGGTGATCAAACAACAAGAAGCATTAAGCTTAAGACTTAATAAGTAAACCTTTAAATTACCCAAACTATAAAATAACCCCTTATAAACCGGTGATATTAGAATTCATCTCAACTCCAGATAACTAACACATAACTAGGGCTAGTAAAAACTTAAATAAAATAAAAGATATAAAGTAAAAATACTGAAAAGTAAAAAACATAAAGTAAAACTGAAAAGTAAAATAAAATAAAATGCTAAGGTAAAAGGAATTACTTTTACTACTACTAATTTAGATATCTCTCATAAAATAATATATAGACTTGTGATTCTTTTTCCAACCAGCCATATAGGCGGTAACCTGATTAAGTCAAATTAAGTCCAACCAGCCATAAAGGCGGAACCAAAATTAAATTACCAACCGACCAATCTGGCGGTATCCTTTATTAGTCAGGTTTAAACCAGATTAAAATGAATTACCAACCGACCAATTTGGCGGTATCCTTTTTAAGTCAATATTTTAAATAGTGAATATATTAATTTTAAGGGAGATTAATCTAAATAGTAACAGTAAAAGAATTACCTTTCACCCTAGCTGGAGAAGTTACCTCCTCATGGTAAATAGTAAAAACTGTAAAAAGTAAAAAGTAAAAATTAAATTACTATTATCACAAAACGTAATTAAAATTATTTACAAAACTAAAAATTAAAAAAAACTAAAAACTAAAAAAAAACTAAAAACTAAAGAATCTAGAGAGAGAAACTCTCTCTTTAGATAGAATAGAAGAGAGAGAGTGGTACATTCAATTCTGAAATCTCGAGCTCAATTTATAGGCCTCGGTAGGCTTCCAGCGTCGCGACGCCAGGGTCCTCAGTGTCGCTACGCCAGATTTTGTCGACGTGGCACGCTCTGGTTCGCTGGTTTGAATATTCTGGATAAGTTGATAAGGTGACACGTGCGCGGTGGTTGAGCTTCAATTATTATGACACGTGACGGCTTCTGATTGGTCGCTGAGATTCTTATCCGCCACGTGTCAGATAAGGATTAGATACTCAATTATTGATGCTGACGTGGCGATGACGTGGCGGTGACGTGGGTGACACGTGGGAAAGCGACTGTCGGCACCGTAGAATTGCGACACGTGTCACTTTCTGATTGGCTGATGATGACGTGGCGGTGAGGTGTCAATGTTGACTTCTTGACTTGCTGACATGGCTGATGACATGGAATGACACGTGGAACACGTGGCGATGATGACTGTCGGCACCGTAGGATGCTGACACGTGGCACGGCGCATGTTAGCAGATCGGCTGTGAAGGTGACACGTGGCACGGTGCATTTTAGCAAAGTCAAACTTTTCTCAGATTCTTATTTGTGGACCCGGCGCACGTTAGCACTGTTCGGCGCATTTTAGACGTCGCGACGCGCAAGTCTTCAGTGTCGCGACGCGCTAAAGACCAAAATATCCCTGTTGACGCATTTTTGTCCGTTTTTGCCCCAAATTGCCTCCAATGCTTTCCAAACTTTATTTATCTGTAAAATAACACAAAATACATCAAAACGTTCACAAAACTCGAGAAACTATACAAAATATTAGGTTAAATGAGTGGGAAATAGTGATAGATTTACCACTTATCACACCCCCAAACCTAACATTTTGCTAGTCCTCGAGCAAAACATAGAGTAAAATAACATAAATAAATTAACTAAGCCACTTTCGTAGGGATCACGGTTGCATTTAGCGTATGCAACAAGCCTTTAAACCCCTAGGTGTCCCTAGTGGACGAGTTGTAGTCTCGTGAGGGTTTACAGCAATGATACCCACAAATATTTTTACAAAAGTAAAAAGTTAGTTAAAACTAATGCACACAAAAGCAAAAAGACAAGCGAAAAAAGAATAAAGATGTTAGTGACTAATCAGGTGAAACTTCTACTCCAAGTTACTAGTTGTTTTGTTTTATTCTAAATTACTGAATAAGTAAATTCTCCGATTATATTTACCATTCTCCATATACACAGCCAACAAAATAGTAATCAACTCATTTTTGCCCACAACAGTCATAAGTGCAGTTGATAAGAGAGTAATATTTTTGTCCTAAAGTTCTATCAGATTTCACACCTTTTTGTAGCAATGGAATAATTTTTCTCATTTTTCTGATTTTTTTCTTTGATTTTTCTCTATTTTTTATTTATATACAATATCTTTCGTCTATGTAACGAGTGTTGGGTCGGTGGCTCCCAAACCAGTTTGTTTAGGGCACCAGGTGTTAAGACACCCCTATGGACTTAATTACTCAGACTTCAAATATATATATTTTTGCAGCATCTTCGATCCATGTAACGAGCTTTGGGCCAGTGACTCCCAAACCAGTTGTTTTTAGGGCACTAGGTGTTAAAACACCCTTACAGACTTAATAACTCGGATCTCAGATGTTTTTTTTTTTTTTTTTTACTCCATTGCTTTTTGACATGTTTCCTCCAATTAAACTAGAGCACTGAATATTACAAACTTTTCAATTTTAGCTCATGTCCGTATGTTACTATATATGTTGATAATATATGTCAATTGAGCATATGAAGATTCCTTTTGGTCAGTTTTATGGAGAATTTACAAATTAAATAATTCAAAATAAAATAAACAAAAATTAACTTGTTTCGAAATAGGTTTGAGATACGTCTCAGGAGTGGAAACTCCTTACTCAGCTATCTCTTACCAATTTCACCTTTTTAGTCAAAATAAAAACACAAATATTTTTGTAATTTTTGAAAAATTTTCAATTTTTTTGTATTTTTCGAAACATTTTGGACTAAAAATAAAAACAACACACAAACTAAAAACAAGGTACTGATCAACTAATTCCCTCCCCCAAACCTAAATGAGACATTGTCCCTAATGTCTTAAACAGTAAAAGGAGAGTTAAGAAGGTCGTACCTGGTTAGTTGAAATTCTACACGAACTTAAAGGTTAAGATCCAGATTAATTCGACGCCTCTTACCACGATCGTCCTCGGACCAATTTATCTTTGAAAGGATAGGGTCAACTTGTGGTTCATAGGCTATGAGTTGGTCTATTAGATCCGGAGCAGTTCTGGCAGTGAAGATGAGTTCTTTCATAGGTTTTGACACGAACCCATTTCTTCGGGCATCATCAAGAAACACACAAAGAAAATCATAAAATCCATCAACATTAAACAGTCCAAGCGGTTTCTGGTGTATGTTCAGGTTCGCCCAAGATAGAACTATAAAAATTTCCTCCAATGTACCCAAGCCACCTGGCAAAGCGATAAAAGCATCAGCACGGTTAATCATTTCTACCAGTCGTTCAGACATACCTGGCACGATCAGTTCCTCTTCATTTGATGATCCAATAAGATTTGGCTCTGCCAAGGGTTTTGGGATGATTCCCAAAACATGACTGCCTCCTTCCTGTACTGCCTTTGAAACTATCCCCATAAGTCCGAGATTGCCTCTGCCACATATTAAGTGCATATTCCTTGCAGCTAAGACTCGACCCAATTCATGTGCTGCTTCTACGTATTGCGGCTTAACTCCAACACTACTACCGCAAAACACACAGATGTTTTCAACTCGTCTTCTTGAAGTGGCTTCCATTTTTTATTTATTTCTTTTTCAAATCAGGATGCCTTCAAAAGTGCAATGACGGGCTGAATTTATAGTACCTGAAAAAGGTGAGTAATAATAGCACTAATATCTTCCAGAGGACGATTGTTAGCTAAACAACAAAAGAAATCGTGAAAGGTCAAAAAGTCTGGATCCTGTCTACGAAAATAAAGATAATTACAATAGAAAAGCGAATCAAAGCAATAATTAAGACAACGGAATTGTGTACGCAATACGCCACTCGCTTAGTATAAATTCATTAGGATGCGTCTCAAGATTTTATTCATTACTCAGCCATCGCTAATGAATTATTTCTCATCTTTGATTGCCAAACACAATTCCTTCTGTCTTAAAATGCTTCGTTTGTGCCTTTCCCTACAAAAATAACACATAAAATTAAAAAGTTCACACAAAATATGAAAACAAATTACAAAAAATTGCATGGGTTGCCTCCCTGCTAGCGCTAAATTTTTTGTCTTCAGCCAGACGTGACTGAAATTCATCTGTTAAGGAGGTTTCAATGTCGTTTTGGATGTCCGATTATAGACAATCCCATGAGCGTTGCTTTTGAAGGGTCTCTTCCAACGGTAAAGTGGCAAAAAGAGTTGTGTCTCATTCAGTGCTCGTGCCACATTTTTGCTCCTTGTTGTTCCAGTGATTCCTGCAAAGAAATAAAGAAAATCAGGAGGTCTCGTATGATGCTTGACTTGGAATGGAAATTCCATTCTGTCAAGCTTCTGGTTGATATCTTTGATTTGTACTCCCCAAAACAGCGATGTTTCTCATGAATGCTCTGGATCTTTATTAAGGTCAGACATTTTCTCCTCCATTTGCTCTGTTTCTTGCTCCACATTTTCTTCACAGATGAATTTTAAAATTTTTGTATTTAATTCTTCATCTGTCATCTGTGAAATGCATGCTCCATAAGTATCTGCCTGAGGATGTAAAGATGTTTCTGACATTAGGTTTTCATCCTCTGATACGACTGGAATGGATGGTTCAGGTAGATCTTCATCAAACATCATGGTAAAGCATGCTCCAAGATCTTCATTTTGAGGATTGAAAGTTTGATCCTCCGTTGTTGGTGCAGTTGGTACAAATAGATCAGCTTCATCCTCGTCAGAATCTGAATAATAAAAGTCAAATTGAGACTTTGCCGGTTCGGGTTCCTGAACTGATACCTCTGGTTGTTGATATTGCTCAGCCTCCTCCTCTGTTGACGTGTCATTGGGGAATGAATGGTACTCGAAGGATTCATCAGTGTCATCCGAAACTGGTTCTTGAGGTATGTAGTTCTGGTTTTCTGTTAATTGTCTGATCTGATCTGTCATTCTCTGTATGGATTCTGATTGTCTCTGAATACTTTCGAGTTGATTCTGGAATGTTTCAAGCATTGTATCCATCTTTTCTTCTCGTTTCTTGAACACATTTTTGAGCATGTCAATCATTGATCTTTTTCTGATTGTTCTGATTGTTGATGAAGATTATTGTAGGTGGGTGGTGGATAAGATGGAAAATGTGATGGTTCTTCGTACCATGAAGGATTTTGATAGCTCTGCCACCCTGGATGGTAGTTGTATTCACAATAATCTCTAGGGTGGTTACCATTACATATGTCACATCTCCCCATTGCGTTCTGTTGAGCAAATGTGGTATTGCTTGGTTCTGGCAACCAGTGATAATTGTTGGGCTGGACAACAGGCCTCGGAAAACCGGACTGTTGCTCCCAGATGTGGGGTGTATCTTTTGTAAGGTTCGTAATCTCTCAATCTCCAGTAGTGTTCCATTTTTCAATCAACTGAAAAAGAAAGAAATAAAAATTACAGATAAAAATAAAGAAAATTAGATACAAGTAAATCAGATAGCTTCAAAATTAACAACTCAAGAAATATAAGTCCCCGGCAACGGCGCCAAAAACTTGACCGGCGTAAACACATTTATAACGCAAGCGCACGTATCGTTCAAGTAGTATAAAAATATCGATCCCACGAGGACTTAATTCCTACTATTGTTATTAATTATTGAATCTATTTATTTACAAATATCTAATTAAATGGAGAAGAGAATGATTGTTTGATTGGTTGAATGTGGTTTTGCACAATAAGTAAATAAATAAAAAGATAAAAGAAAATACTAAGGAAAATAACAAAAGACACAAAGATCTAGGGTTGTGAATCCTTCTAATATCTTTTAAAAGATGAAATGATTATTTTATGTTTGCGTAATAAATCAGTTTACAAACCTGGAACACTAAATTATGCAAAAGCCTATGTCGATGGTCAGACGCAAATACCCAGTTTAACCCAATTGAACCATATGTCTATGTCAACCAAATTATCTGGATTCATTAAGTTTAAGTTCCAATTATGGCTACCCCCGCCCGACAGGTATATTCCTATCATGTAAGGAAATCTATTAAAGGGTTATCTATCTTCAAGGAAGATCGTGGGCTATTAAGTCTAAGGCTGAAATCTAAAATCCCTATGTCTAGTTCATTTTAGATTTACCACATCAATCTTATTGGTGATCAAACAACAAGAAGCATTAAGCTTAAGACTTAATAAGTAAACCTTTAAATTACCCAAACTATAAAATAACCCCTTATAAACCGGTGATATTAGAATTCATCTCAACTCCAGATAACTAACACATAACTAGGGCTAGTAAAAACTTAAATAAAATAAAAGATATAAAGTAAAAATACTGAAAAGTAAAAGACATAAAGTAAAACTGAAAAGTAAAATAAAATAAAATGCTAAGGTAAAAGGAATTACTTTTACTACTACTAATTTAGATATCTCTCATAAAATAATATATAGACTTGTGATTCTTTTTCCAACCAGCCATATAGGCGGTAACCTGATTAAGTCAAATTAAGTCCAACCAGCCATAAAGGCGGAACCAAAATTAAATTACCAACCGACCAATCTGGCGGTATCCTTTATTAGTCAGGTTTAAACCAGATTAAAATGAATTACCAACCGACCAATTGGCGGTATCCTTTTTAAGTCAATATTTTAAATAGTGAATATATTAATTTTAAGGGAGATTAATCTAAATAGTAACAGTAAAAGAATTACCTTTCACCCTAGCTGGAGAAGTTACCTCCTCATGGTAAATAGTAAAAACTGTAAAAAGTAAAAAGTAAAAATTAAATTACTATTATCACAAAACGTAATTAAAATTATTTACAAAACTAAAAATTAAAAAACAAAAAAACTAAAAAAAAACTAAAAACTAAAGAATCTAGAGAGAGAAACTCTCTCTTTAGATAGAATAGAAGAGAGAGAGTGGTACATTCAATTCTGAAATCTCGAGCTCAATTTATAGGCCTCGGTAGGCTTCCAGCGTCGCGACGCCAGGGTCCTCAGTGTCGCTACGCCAGATTTTGTCGACGTGGCACGCTCTGGTTCGCTGGTTTGAATATTCTGGATAAGTTGATAAGGTGACACGTGGCGCGGTGGTTGAGCTTTAATTATTATGACACGTGACGGCTTCTGATTGGTCGCTGAGATTCTTATCCGCCACGTGTCAGATAAGGATTAGATACTCAATTATTGATGCTGACGTGGCGATGATGTGGCGATGACGTGGCAGTGACATGGCGACACGTGGGAAAGTGATTGTCGGCACCGTAGAATTGCGACACGTGTCACTTTCTGATTGGCTGATGATGATGTGGCGGTGAGGTGTCAATGTTGACTTCTTGACTTGCTGACGTGGCTGATGACATGGAATGACACGTGGAACACGTGGCGATGATGACTGTCGGCATCGTAGGATGCTGACACGTGGCACGGTGTATGTTAGCAGATCGGCTGTGATGGTGACACGTGGCACGGCGCATTTTAGCAAAGTCAAACTTTTCTCAGATTCTGATTTGTGGACCTGGCGCACGTTAGCACTGTTCGGCGCATTTTAGACGTCGCGACGCGCAAGTCTTCAGCGTCGCGACGCGCTAAAGACTAAAATATCCCTGTTGACGCATTTTTGTCCGTTTTTGCCCCAAATTGCCTCCAATGCTTTCCAAACTTTATTTATCTGCAAAATAACACAAAATACATCAAAACGTTCACAAAACTCGTGAAACTATACAAAATATTAGGTTAAATGAGTGGGAAATAGTGATAGATTTACCACTTATCAATGAACACTCGATCTACCTCTTACAATGTGGTCAGATACACAACTCACTTTCTCTCTCTATCACTAGTTTCTTTTTAGTACTCTTGCTCTCAAATTACAGTTTTCTAGCTTATAACTTGCTTAACAAAAGAAACAGCCCAAAAGAATTAGAATCTCATTCTACAATAATTGTAACCCTTTTTATATAGGTTCTCAAAACCCCTTTACAACCGACACTGATGTCACCTTACATCGTTTAACTTCATCAACAGTCATCAGGTCGAGATATTCATGTTATGGTTGGTGCTCAGAGCGCCAATTTTTTTTGTATTTCCATGTAAATACTTGTGTAAATATTTTATTAATGAATAAAATGAACAGTTTCTTTAATATTACTTCTTCTTTATATGGTAAAGGCGTAAATGACCTTAGAGTGATTGGTTATGATGTAGTTGTAAAAACGTCGCAACTGACATTGAGTTGTATCATACAACACCATTATTTAACTGTTCCTGGTCAAGGTTTATAATTACTTGGTCAGTAAGTAAACCCGCTGAGACGAGTACGTGTCATATATTGGAATATTGGATTCCAATGGTTTCTCAATGAACCATGAGTCTTGCGAGACTCGTATAAACATTAGGTGTTTATATCGGATAAATACTGAACGACTCACCGAAGATTCTTAATGGATGGTACACCAACGTCAATAAGAATCTTCTCGGGTTGAGTGAGCATAGTAATTTTTTGACTTGAGATATCATTGTGCATATATGAGTTATCCTCCACACTTTAATGGCAGTCATGTCACCGATCTTTTCAGATCAGACCTACACCTGTTCGTTGGGTGTGGACTGATGCTCAGGATATCATGTGTGTGTTAAGATAGGATTTGTCAGTTCTGTGTATAGAGCGTAGGTATTCAATATGAAATTAGTAATCTGTTAAATCCATGGGCCCGTGGTGCACTGTACAAGTGAGTTTTAAGTGTTGTTAAGAGATTACTAATAGAAACGTCGACGTGATTATATCTATAGAGATTTGAATTTTATATCTACATCTCTGAAATAATCCGGATACCTGTGATGGATGGATTATACGTATGCAATGACCTCGACCTGTATGGTTCAGAGAGTTTTTATGTGTTCATCATAATTTACGGGTGGATAGATTATGGACACGAAATTAGATTTCATGACGGATATGTCTGAACCTAGAGAGTCTCACTAATGAAATATACTCGTAGAGCACTAGGGTAACTTTTATGAATAATATTGATTATTTATAAGTCGTTTAACGGCTAAACAAAAATACATGCGATTGGGATCTTTCGGTTATTTGTTAAATGTCAAATTATGATATTTGACATATATAATTAATATATGTATTTTGATTATTTAATGTAAATATAATACATATATTTAAGATATTTGTATTTAATTATTTGATTATTTAAATGTTAAATGATTAAATTAATTAAATGATAAATATCTTATTCCATTATCTTTAGCTAACAATGGCTTTATTTGATTGGAACATTTGTGGATTTCATTAAATTGTTTAATGATCTAATACCACAAATTTTATTAATCTTTTTCATTTATTTTATTGAAACAAAATGAAATACTTGGCCATTTATTTTTCTCATTTTTTCGGTCATCAAAGGGAAATATAAATGCTTTTGTTTCATAATTAATAAGTAACCAAAAATCAAATACAAAGAAACTTGAGAGAAAGTTGAAGAACAAAGGTGAAAACTTGAGCAAAAAACTTAGATTTTGTAAGTTTTTCCTTAACCTTTTCAACTTAGAAATTGTTTCTAAAGTTCTAGGCTTCAACATGTGTAGCTTAGAAATTTCTCTACTCTTTAAGCATGTAATTAATTTATTGGGAACTTGTTTGAAAGGTGTTAGCATGTATAATTAACAAAGTAAGCTTTAAATGGGTTTATAAGCTTTCTTAACCTCGTTGGGTGTGGACTGATGCTCAGGATATCATGTGTGTGTTAAGATAGGATTTGTCAGTTCTGTGTATAGAGCATAGGTATTCAATATGAAATTAGTAATCTGTTAAATCCATGGGCCCGTGGTGCACTGTACAAGTGAGTTTTAAGTGTTGTTAAGAGATTACTAATAGAAACGTCGACGTGATTATATCTATAGAGATTTGAATTTTATATCTACATCTCTGAAATAATCCGGATAGCTGTGATGGATGGATTATACGTATGCAATGACCTCGACCTGTATGGTTCAGAGAGTTTTTATGTGTTCATCATAATTTACGGGTGGATAGATTATGGATACGAAATTAGATTTCATGACGGATATGTCTGAACCTAGAGAGTCTCACTAATGAAATATACTCGTAGAGCACTAGGGCAACTTTTATGAATAATATTGATTATTTATAAGTCGTTTAACGGCTAAACGAAAATACATGCGATTGGGATCTTTTGGTTATTTGTTAAATGTCAAATTATGATATTTGACATATATAATTAATATATGTATTTTGATTATTTAATGTAAATATAATACATATATTTAAGATATTTTTATTTAATTATTTGATTATTTAAATGTTAAATGATTAAATTAATTAAATGATAAATATCTTATTCCATTATCTTTAGTTAACAAATGGCTTTATTTGATTGGAACATTTGTGGATTTCCTTAAATTGTTTAATGATCTAATACCACAAATTTTATTAATCTTTTTCATTTATTTTATTGAAACAAAATGAAATACTTGGCCATTTATTTTTCTCATTTTTTCGGTCATCAAAGGGAAAATATAAATGCTTTTGTTTCATAATTAATAAGTAACCAAAAATCAAATACAAAGAAACTTGAGAGAAAGTTGAAGAACAAAGGTGAAAGCTTGAGCAAAAAACTTAGATTTTGTAAGTTTTTCCTTAACCTTTTCAACTTAGAAATTGTTTCTAAAGTTCTAGGCTTCAACATGTGTAGCTTAGAAATTTCTCTACTCTTTAAGCATGTAATTGATTTATTGGGAACTTGTTTGAAAGGTGTTAGCATGTATAATTAACAAAGTAAGCTTTAAATGGGTTTATAAGCTTTCTTTGATTATTTGATAATCAAGTTGTCATTCTAGAGTTGCTTAGCCACTCATTGATGACCTAGAATTGTTTTTGAGTTTATTCAAAGTGGTGAGACTTGTTTTGTATGGTAGAGAATTGATTAAAGTGTTGAATTTATTAAATTTGGTGAAATATGGTCAATTGGACAATTATGAGAATTTAGGGTTCATAACTTAATCCAAATTTGAGGCTTTTCATATATGCGGTGTATAATGATGTATATTTAATTTGGTTGATTGGATTTCATCTTGACTTGTTTTGAACAAGATTTGACTAAAATGCAAATCCTAGAAATTTTTGGACCCTCTCGGCAATTGATAAGTGCACGAAAGTGTACTTTCAACATCTCTAACTCGGCTTGATTATCATATGATTTAATCTTAATTAGAGTTTACTTTGTGCTTTGTTATTGGGGAGCAATGGAATATATAGATTGGAGCAATTACACATGTTTCAGGACCTAACGGACGCATCGGAAGTACGCGGGAATAGCGGAAACGAAGAAGCGGCAAAGGCTAAAAGAACCAGTAGGCGCCACGACGCCCATGTTTTGGCGCCGAGGTGCCCTCAGCAAAAAGTGTGCATACATCAAGCCCGAGAGTTTGGCGCCGCAGCCCCTGCTTTCTGGCACCGCGGCGCAACCGATTTTGGTCGAATTTTACGCATATATGGACTCCAGGACTTCTCTATATAAACCTAAGCTCGTCCTAAACCCTAAAAATAGAGAGACACAGAAGATAAACACACAACAAAGAGCCACAAATACATATTTGGGAGAGAACAACGAAGAACTTCAAGCCGACATGACGTCTCTCTGATTTATCAAGGCTATATCTCTCTTTTGCATGAAGAACTAATCTCATAGGCAAAGTTAAAGATGAACTTTTGTATTTAAGTTCTTATGTTTATGTTGTTGATTCATAAGTACCTTTTAATGTTTAATACAATTGATGTTTGTTATTCTTTATTATCTTTTGATTTATGAATCCAGAAATTGTGTTTTACCAACTTGCATATAAGAATAGTCGTGCTTCTTCTATGTGTGATTGGGGAACCCAGTTGTGACTAGTAAAGTTATTTTATGAGTTGGTCTCCTGCTGCAGTATTTCCTGAGGGTATATTTTCGACGTTAGATAGGTCATAACGATAATTTTTTGTGCTATTTACATAGAGAAGATAATTCATCGATTACCTTAGAATTTTATTTGTTTGGAATTGGATATCTTCGATTGTTGGTTTGGGATGTGAAACCTTCAATTGAGTAATAGCAGGAATCAATAACTGAATATAGGAATTTGATACAAGAGTGATTCTCGATGCTTTGCTACCTCTCTCTATTGATAACCTTTACGTTTTTCTAGCAATATTTATTTTACATCACCAATTCAATAAATTTTTTTTCATTAAGTTACTGCTAACGTTTTCACTAAGTGAATCAGTTCCTTTTAACCATCTCTCTGAGAAATCGACACCCCAACTATACTTCGATAGCCGCAAGTACTTTTTGGGCGTAATCAGCAATTATGGAAAAATTGGGAATTTTTGTTGCAACTTGTATTTTGATGTATAAGACATGTATAAATTATTTTGGTAGTGATTTGAGATCACTTGAATTTGTATTTGACAAATTAGGACTAAAATGATCAAAATATAAAATTTTGAGGTCTCTCGGCAATTAAGAGAAAATATGATTTTTTGGTAAAAATATTTCAATTCTTAAGTATTGAGTAATTAAAATAAATATGTTACCCAAGAAAAATTATTGAAATCGGAAAATTTTGATTTTCCGCGTTCCGCTGCTTTTACCCGGAACCCCCCCCCCCCCCAAATCCCGAACAATTCACACCATACAAATGAAACTTCCACGGGTCAGGGTACCCAACCATACAGAGCATCCCCAAATTGTTCTTCAATGTGGTCAGATCGGGTCGGGTCCACCATTACTTTATCCACATAAACTCTCCTCGGTCGGGATCATCATAGCCTTCTCCAAGTTTCTCTTTACTTTTGGACCCCTATGGCTTTTCATTCCACCTGGGCTAGTAATACAACAACAGACTTTGACCATTCTCGGGGTAAGTACTGTAAAAAACCACCATCAACAGCTCTAATCTGAAGTTTTGTTTAGTGTTGTGATTAAAAAGATATGATGAATAAATGATGGTTTATAAACGTGTTATGTAATTTAATTTTATACTAAAAATAATTATGGTATCCTTTTATAATATTTTAGTGGTGGATAAAAGTTTAAAACTCTAATTTTTCCAAAACTTGGTTTTTAAAAATATCATTAATCAAATACTTAAAAATTATATTTTGATTAAAATATAATTTTATCATCTCATCACATATCAAATCATAATATAAAACAGAACCTAATACGACTCTCTAGGATTTTAAAATATTATATTTATCTAATACGTTTTATTTTTTAAGAGAGAAAATACTCAGAACATCATAAAAAAGAACACTATTATATATATATATATATATAGTTTAAATAATAGGTGTCATATTTTCTTTTTGATGTGTGTTCCGTTGGTTTACATTTAACCATTCATTTTTTTTGGATAAAAATGATTTAAAACTTAATTGTTAGGTCACGCGTTCAAGTTCATGAGGTGTATTTCTTATAAAAATTTTGGACAGTCAGAGATTTTACGCGGGACCTAACGGACGCATCGGAAGTATGCGGGAATAGCGGAAATGAAGAAGCGAAAAAGGCTAAAAGAACCAGCAGGTGCCGCGACGCCCAAGTTTTGGCATCGCGGCACCCTCAGTAAAAAGTGTCCATACATCAAGCCTGAGAGTTTGGCGCCGCAGCCCCTGCTTTCTGGCGCCGCGGCGCAACCGAAAAGTTCATGAAGCTTATTTTGGTCGAGTTTTACGCATATATGGACTCCCGGACTTCTCTATATAAACCTAAGTTCGTCCTAAACCCTAAAAATAGAGAGAAACAGAAGATAAACACACAACAAAGAGCCACAAATACATATTTGGGAGAGAAGAACAAGAACTTCAAGCCGACATGACGTCTCTCTCGATTTATCAAGGCTATATCTCTCTTCTGCATAGAGAACTAATCTCCTAGGCAAAGCTAAAGATGAACTCTTGTATTTAAGTTCTTATGTTTATGTTGTTGATTCATGAGTAACTTTTAATGTTTAATACAATTGATGTTTGTTATTCTTTATTATCTTTCGATTTATGAATCCAGAAACTGTGTTTTACCAACTTGCATATAAGAATAGTCGTGCTTCTTCTATGTGTGATTGGGGAACTCAGTTGTGACTAGTAAAGTTATTTTATGAGTTGGTCTTCTGCTGCAGTATTTCCTGAGGGTATATTGTCGACGTTAGATAGGTCATAACGATAATTTTGTGTGTTATTTACATAGAGAAAATAATTCATCGATTACCTTAGAATTTTATTTGTTTGGAATTGGATATCTTCCGATTGTTGGTTTGGGATTTGATACAAGAGTGATTCTCGATGCTTTGCTGCCTCTCTCTATTGATAACCTTTACGTTTTTCTAGCAATCTTTATTTTACATCACCAATTCAATCTATTTATTTTCATTAAGTTACTGCTAACGTTTTTATTAAGTGAATCAGTTCCTTGTAATCATCTCTCTGAGGAATCGACACCCCAACTATACTGCGATAGCCGCAAGTACTTTTTGGGCGTAATCAAAATTTGGTATCGTTGCCGAGGAGACAGTTTACAAGAAAAATAGCATGTTTGCTTAGTCAACAAAAAGTGGTAACTTTGTTCCATCTTTTTGTTTATTTATTTATTTTTATTTTTAATTTCTATTTTATTTATTTGATTTCAGTTTTATTTTCAGTTTAGATTTTTGATTTTTAGTTTAGTTTCTTTTATTTATGTTTCTCGTTTTATTTGGGTTTAAGTGCATGCCTAGACTTATGGATCAATTGGGTAGATTTGTTTAAAACCGAAGAGGAAGATTCAGACTCAGAAAGTCTGTTTGACAATCTTTTTACTACACCACCTAGATCTATCACAGACAACCTGAGTGACTACGAGAGACCACCCATTAGGACTCTTGAGGAGTACCTCCATCCCACTCGCACAACTACACCATCATGCATAATGTTTCCCCCTAATGGACCACATATAGGCTTTAAACCTGGAATGATACAGTATCTCCCAACCTTTCATGGCTTGGAGAATGAGAACCTTTATTTGCATATTAGGGAGTTTGAAGAGGTTATAGCAACCTCTTATGACCGATTCGCGACTATAGACACAATTAGACTTAAGTTATTCCTTTTCGCCCTTAAAGATAGAGCTAAAAGCTGGTTGTATTCTTTATGACCTCGGTCAATAGGATCATGGGGTGAGATGACAGAAGCATTCTTTAATAAATATTTCCCACACCATAAGACGAATGCCTTGAAAAGGCAGATCTCTACCTTCTCCCAAAAAATAGTGAAACTCTTTATCAAACTTGGGAGAGGTTTAAGGAGATGTTAGCTAGTTGTCCTCACCAAGGGTATGAGTGTTGGCACTTAGTGAGTTATTTTTATGACGGTCTAACCCCTAGAGAGCGCCAATTCGTTGAAACAATGTGCAATAGAGAGTTTATCCAAAAGGACCCTGATGAGGCATTAGAGTACTTAAATGACCTAGCCGAGAAATCTCACACTTGGACTGGACCTACTGTCATGGATAACATTGATAGGACACACCCTACTCTTTCTAGTAGAGGCATACACCACTTTAGGGAAGAGGATAGTCTTAAAACACAGGTTGAGCTATTAACGAGAGAGATAATAGCTTTAAAAGCCAAAGATAGCAAAACTATGCATGTGGTAGCCTAGTTAGAACCTCAAGGGGTATATTTGTGTGTAAGGGGAGTGACCATCTAGCCCAAGAGTGTCCTTTATACGATGAGATGAGGGAAACATATGAGGAGCAATGCAATACCTTAGGGATATACAAGAAGCCATATACGCCTTATTTGGATACTTATAATATGAGTTGGAGGAACCACCCAAATTTTAGCTGGAAGTCTGAGTTCCAACAGCCCACTCAAATATCACAGTCTAGAGTTACAGTGCTCCCCAGTATCACACACATGTCGTTCCTAGGAATTCTTTAGAGGACACTGTATATGCATTTATAGAAGCCCAGAGCAAAACCAATCAAAAGTTTGAGTCATTGATAGATCAGGTAGTTGAGGACAATAAGGAGATCAAGAGTCAAGTCTCTAAGTTGACTAATGTTTTAAGTGTGCAAGAACAATGAAAATTCCCATCTCAAGCTCAACCAAATCCACAAGGGCTACATATGGCACAAGCTGATCATGAGGCATCCATATAAAAGGTGTTAATGTCTTAATCACTAGGAGTGGTAAGGAGGTAGGCTTGCAGGACACTGCAGGTGCCATTAAGGATAGTAGTGTAAATACCCATCAGAAAGAATAAGTGACACATATCCCAGTTGTAGTACCTTTCCCTCAAGGTCTTAGGCCTACGGAGAGAGCTCCAGACCCAGACGGTGAGATTCTAGTACATTTAAAGCAAGTAAAGATTAACCTTCCTATGTTACATGTGATCAAATAGGTATGCGAAGGTTTTGAAGGATCTATGCACCATGAAAAGAAAGCATCACGTGAAGAAAACTCCATTCCTGACAGAACAAGCAAGTGCAGTGATTGAGCAAAAGGGCCCCCAAAAATATAAAGATCCCGGCTGCCCCACTATCACTTGCCACATTGGCACAAATGAGTTTGGTCAGGCTTTATTAGATTTAGGTGCTAGTGTTAATCTCATGCCATACTCTATCTATAAGCAGTTAGGAATTTGAGAGATTAAACCTACATCTGTGGTTTTACAGTTAGCTGATCGCTCTATCATAACACCGCAGGGAGTGGTTGATGATTTTTTACTTCAAATCGATAACTTCTACTATCCTGTTGATTTTAGATACTCAATCTGTGGTTAACACTGAGTCAAAAATTCAACTTATCTTAGGTAGACCTTTTCTTTCTACAGCTAATGCCCTTATCAATTGTAGGAACGGTCTCATGAAGATATCATTTGGAAATATGACACTAGAAGTGAATATTTTTCATGTTGAGAAACAACCACGAGATGATGATGAGTGTTAGTACACATACCCGATAGACACGGTCTTACCGGAGACAGACTCTACACAACATGAATCTAACCCTCCCGAACAGGAACTGATCCCAAAGAACCGTAAAAAGAGGAAAATGAGAGTTAGTGCTCACTTGAAGATGATCCCTGGAAAGTTAAAAAGTAGGTTGAGCCGATTTTACCATATGTATGGCGTAAAATTGCAACCATCAGTAGACCCTGGGGGATCAATGGATACAATGTCGCAGCCAACCAATAATTCATTTTCATGCCTTAATCACCAAGGTCTGCTGAAGAAAAAAGAACATGAGACTATTTGGTCCGCTATATGGAAGCCACCATGACAACTTGCTTTAGGGTGAAATCTTAGAAATGATAAGTTCTTTAATGTACTTGTATCTGATGCTTTGAGTATTTGATCTAGGTTAGACTCGTAAGCACTTAACTATAGGTTTTTAGCAGTGAAAACCTATGTAGTTGGCAAGGTGACTAGTTGAAGAAATTACATGTCGATGAATGACCGTTTGCTTAGATGTCTATCCTGATTTGCTAGTGTTATGATGTGTGGTATGGTTAAAAATAAAAAGAGAAAAGTCTCTAAAGAAAGAAATTAAACCACCTATAATCGATAAACGTGAAGCTACCCATGAGCGAGTATTAGGACCACCATGAGGAGAAATACTACCTTAAAGGGTAGGTGTGTTGAAAAATAAGAAGATGAAAAGAAAAAGAAGAAAAAATAGACAGAGAAAAGAAAAAAAAATCATACCATACTGAGCACAAAAAGGCAATTACAGAGCATTACTGAGATATCTAGGTTGGTTTGACCTATCGATCCCAATTTTTAAACGAAATCATTGAGTTGGCTTACCTAGGAATCAAGCTGTGAACAAATCCTTACGCACACACACTGTAAGTCTGGCTTAGAAGATTTATTCAAGGACTTGGATATGAGTTGCATTGAGTACTTTGAAGGTTCTCTGATTTCACTACAATACATTCTTTGAGGACAACAATATGTATAACTATTGGGACTATTTCATGTGTTTTGGATGACGTTTGTGGGTGTCGTCGCTGTAAGCCCTCACGAGACTATAACTCGTCCATTGGGGCCACCTATGGGTTTAAAGGCTTGTTGCATACGCTAAATGCAATCGTGATCCATACGAAAGTGGCTTAGATAGTATTTATTTATTTATTTACTTTAGTTCTTATTTTCTTTTTGCTCTTGAATTGCTAGGAACTAGCAATAAGCTGGTTGGAGGTTGTGATAAGTGCACGAAAGTGCACTTTGAACATTGATAACTCGGCTTGATTATCATATAATTTAATCTTAATTAGAGTTTACTTTGTGCTTTGTTATTATGGATCAATGGAATATATAGATTGGAGCAATTACACATGTTTCGGGACCTAACAGACTCATCGAAAGGACGCGGGAATATGGGAAATGAAGAAGCGAAAAAGGCTAAAAGAACCAGCAGGCGCTGCGACGCCCAAGTTTTGGCGTCGCGGCACCCTCAGTAAAAAGTGTCCATACATCAAGCCCGAGAGTTTGGCGCCGCAGCCCCTGCTTTCTGGCGCCGCGGCGCAACCGAAAAGTTCCTAAAGCTTATTTTGGTCGAGTTTTACGCATATATGGACTCCCGGACTTCTCTATATAAACCTAAGCTCGTCCTAAACCCTAAAAATAGAGAGAAACAGAAGAGAAACACACAACAAAGAGCCACAAATACATATTTGGGAGAGAAGAACAAAGAACTTCAAGCCGACATGACGTCTCTCCGATTTATCAAGGTTATATCTCTCTTCTGCATAGAGAACTAATCTCCTAGGCAAAGCTAAAGATGAACTCTTGTATTTAAGTTCTTATGTTTATGTTGTTGATTCATAAGTACCTTTTAATGTTTAATACAATTGATGTTTGTTATTCTTTATTATCTTTCGATTTATGAATCCAGAAACTGTGTTTTACCAACTTGCATATAAGAATAGTCGTGCTTTTTCTCTGTGTGATTGGGGAACCCAGTTGTGACTAGTAAAGTTATTTTATGAGTTGGTCTTCTGCTGCAGTATTTCCTGAGGGTATATTATCGACGTTAGATAAGTCATAACGATAATTTTGTGTGTTATTTAGATAGAGAAGATAATTCATCGATTACCTTAGAATTTTATTTGTTTGGAATTGGATATATTCCGATTGTTGGTTTGGGATGTGAAACCTTCAATTGAGTAATAACAGGAATCAATAACTGAATATAGGAATTTGATACAAGAGTGATTCTCGATGCTTTGCTACCTCTCTCTATTGATAACCTTTACGTTTTTCTAGCAATATTTATTTTACATCACCAATTCAATAAAAAAAATTTCATTAAGTTACTGCTAACGTTTTCACTAAGTTAATCAGTTCCTTTTAACCATCTCTCTGAGAAATCGACACCCCAACTATACTTCGATAGCCGCAAGTACTTTTTAGGCGTAATCAGCAATTATGGAAAAATTGGGAATTTTTGTTGCAACTTGTATTTTGATATATAAGACATGTATAAATCATTTTGGTAGTGATTTGAGATTACTTGAATTTGTATTTGACAAATTAGGACTAAAATGATCAAAATATAAACTTTTGAGGTCTCTCGGCAATTAAGAGAAAATATGATTTTTTGGTAAAAATATTTCAATTCATAAGTATTGAGTAATTAAAATAAATATGTTACCCAAGAAAAATTATTGAAATCGGAAAATTTTGATTTTCCGCGTTCCGCTGCGTTTACCCAGAATCCCCCCCCCCCCAAATCCCGAACAATTCACACCATACAAATGAAACTTCCACGGGTCAGGGTACCCAACCATACAGAGCATCCCCAATCTGTTCTTCAATGTGATCGGATCGGGTCGGGTCCACCATTACTTTATCCACATAAACTCTCCTCGATCGGGATCATCATAGCCTTCTCCAAGTTTCTCTTTACTTTTGGACCCATATGGCCTTTCATTCCACCTGGGCTAGTAATACAACAACAGGCTTTGACCCTTCTCGGGGTAAGTACTGTAAAAAACCACCATCAACAGCTCTAATCTGAAGTTTTGTTTAGTGTTGTGATTAAAAAGATATGATGAATAAATGATGGTTTATAAACGTGTTATGTAATTTAATTTTATACTAAAAATAGTTATGGTATCCTTTTATAATATTTTAGTGGTGGATAAAAGTTTAAAACTCTAATTTTTCCAAAACTCGGTTTTTAAAAATATCATTAATCAAATACTTAAAAATTATATTTTGATTAAAATATAATTTTATTATCTCATCACATATCAAATCATAATATAAAACAGAACCTAATACGACTCTCTAGGATTTTAAAATATTATATTTATCTAATACGTTTTATTTTTTAAGAGAGAAAATACTCAGAACATCATAAAAAAGAACACTATTATATATATATATATATATATAGTTTAAATAGTAGGTGTCATATTTTCTTTTTGATGTGTGTTCCGTTGGTTTACATTTAACCATTCATGTTTTTTGGATAACAAATGATTTAAAATTTAATTGTCAGGTCCCGCGTTCAAGTTCATGAGGTGTATTTCTTATAAAAATTTTGGACAGTCAAAGATTTTATCCATTCCGCTTAAGTTCAGATCAGATAATTTGACGGTAGAATTTTCAACATTTCCACTGGTGATAACCTTTAGGGATAACAGTTGTAAACTTTAATGTTTATTTTTAAGAAAACAGTATTTGAGATATAAATTTCATTGAAAATTAACGTTAGATTTTTTTTTTTTTTTTTTATGAAAAACAATTCATTGAGATTTGATAATCGACACGTTTTTGGTCCACTATATGATTTAACGAAATTCCAATATGTTGGATTATATTTTACCAAAAAAAAAAAAATGGAATTGTTAAAATCAAACCATAAGTTAGGCATATGAATAAATCATTCACCAAAATCTTAGTATATAAGTTAGGCATTCACTGCAGACGCCCAACTTATATGTTGAGTGTATGTCCCCATATAAGGAAAAATTATATTATGTATCGGGTGTATATGTCATCTCTCTCACAGCAGTTGGGTCTCACAACCCGGCACATGATACACTACCTCCCATATAAGACATAAACACCCAACATATTCTTTTGGGGTTTTTAAAATTTATTTTCTGCCTATTTTAATATTATACATATATATATATATATATATATTATATATATATATAGTTTAAATAGTAGGTGTCATATTTTCTTTTTGATGTGTGTTCCGTTGGTTTACATTTAACCATTCATGTTTTTTGGATAACAAATGATTTAAAATTTAATTGTCAGGTCCCGCGTTCAAGTTCATGAGGTGTATTTCTTATAAAAATTTTGGACAGTCAAAGATTTTATCCATTCCGCTTAAGTTCAGATCAGATAATTTAACGTAGAATTTTCAACATTTCCACTGGTGATAACCTTTAGGGATAACAGTTGTAAACTTTAATGTTTATTTTTAAGAAAACAGTATTTGAGATATAAATTTCATTGAAAATTAACGTTAGATTTTTTTTTTTTTTTTTTTTTTTTTTTTTTTTTTTATGAAAAACAATTCATTGAGATTTGATAATCGACACGTTTTTGGTCCACTATATGATTTAACGAAATTCCAATATGTTGGATTATATTTTACCACAAAAAAAAAATGGAATTGTTAAAATCAAACCATAAGTTAGGCATATGAGTAAATCATTCACCAAAATCTTAGTATATAAGTTAGGCATTCACTGCAGACGCCCAACTTATATGTTGAGTGTATGTCCCCATATAAGGAAAAATTATATTATGTATCGGGTGTATATGTCATCTCTCTCACAGCAGTTGGGTCTCACAACCCGGCACATGATACACTACCTCCCATATAAGACATAAACACCCACATATTCTTTTGGGGTTTTTAAAATTTATTTTCTGCCTATTTTAATATTATACATATATATATATATATATATATATATATATATATATATATAATTCATCTTAAGTTTTCTAAAACTTGTACCATATATCACAAAAACAAAAACAATTAAATATTTATAAAAACGTAAAAAGCCTCTAACTCAAACTATATATTAATTATCCTCAATTTATACCTGCTTCATATAAATTAGTTCTTAAGCTTCTCGCCATGTGACTTTTCTAACCATTTTTTTCCAATAAAATTTCAAGTGCAGAACTCCTCCAAATCCTATAAAAATTTAAAACTATTAGCATATTTTTGTAATAATTTTTAAAACTCCTCCAAATCCTATAAATTTCAAACTATTAACACATTTTTTTAAAAAAAAATTCTATTGATCATTGCAAACAATCTATTATTTTATTTTATTATTATTTATATGTCACTATATTTTGATTATTTTTTTAGTTTTAATAAACCACTTGAATTTAACTATACAATTTAAAAACAAAAAACCAATGTAGTCATAAATATACATTTAATAAATCGAGGTGTTCTTGAATTCAAATTCAGTCATTCAATACTCATTATTGCTTATTTGTTTTAATTGAAAACAAATGGGTCATGCTTTAGCACCGTCCACGATTCGTTAAGACTCGGTCCACATGAACCTAGAGCTACTTGCCATCTCCGCATTGGATCTACAATTACGACTCTCCTTAACCCAAAGAAACTTAATTATCCTCCATTTATATCCCGCTTAACATAAATTACTTCTTAAACTTCTCTTCATGTGACTTGTCTAACAAAATTATTTCCAATATAAGTGCTAAACTCCTTCAAATCCTGTAAAAATTTCAAACTATTGGCACCTTTTTTTTAATATTTTTCAAAACTCCTCCAAATCCTATAAAAAATCCAATCTTTTAGCACCTTTAAAAAATGAGAAATGATATTCTTACTCCTTATTTTACTTAAAGAAATCCAGAACGACAGTAATGATTGCGTTTTGACTTAAAAATTTTTATCCCTGGTTTCTATTGTCCTGTTAGCCAAACAAACTCATCAAACTCATCTTTATCCTAATCCCCAAATTAACTTCAACAAATTCAACGGGAACATGCTCTATGCTCCTCGTCCACCTTGCTCTGCGCTCGTCGTCCACCGTCGCCAACAAAGGTATGGACTTTTCTTTTCTTTCCTTCATTTTTCATTGTCAACAACTCTAATGAAAGCTGCAAAATCCATACAGCTCAAGACACACAGTACCTTAAATCCTTTAAGATCTTTATTTATACAGCTCAAGACATTGAAGATCGGAATCTCCAAAATACATATACTTAAAACACCCAAAATACAATTAGAAACCCTAATCAAACCCCAAATTAGCTACATGTGCTAATTTGGGGATTAGGGTAAAGATGAGTTGGATGGGTTTGTTTGGCTAACGGGACAATAGAAACTAGTGATTGAATTTTTGAAGTCAAAACGCAATCATTACTGCCGTTCTGGATTTCTTTAAGTAAAATAAGGAGTAAGAATATCATTTCTCTTAAAAAATAATTCCCTATCGATCATTGCAAACAATATATTATTTTATTTTATTTCTTTATATGACAATATATTTTGATTAGTTTTTTTTTTTTTTTAAAAAAAAAATTCAGTAAGCTATTTGAATTTAAGTATATATTTTAAAAACAAAAAATTTGTGTAGCTTAGTCGTGAATGTACATTCAATAACCACACTCTGTCAGCAGAAACCCATCATTCATACCTTTTGTCCACTGCAACACGTTCTTCCAATGTGACAGCCTGTCACTCAACCACCCCTACATTGTTCCGTATGTTAGTATCTTCCTAAGGAAAGTTGCTGACTTATTCCCGTCACATCAGTTCTTCATGAAGCTCAAACTTTCATGTAGGACATACTTCATATGCTCTCGGCTGCAAAACAACTCATTGCCACCAATATTGGCTTTGATTATCAGCGCATCATCTTGAGGGTAGCTTACTCCCTAGGCATCATCCTCAGTGAACATTATGGGCACTAATCTACTTTTTGAATAGTTAATGGTAACGATAGCGTACTTGGCCTGTCCTCGCCCTGCTGGCATTGGCCCAATGATGTCTAGCTGTCATTGGGTGAACGGCCATGGGCTGACTAGAGTGGTCAACTGCTCCGTTGGCTGATGGTGAATGTTTGCGTTCTTCTAGCATCTTTCACACTTTCGAGCTATCTTCATCACATCCTGATGCATGGTCGGCCAGAAGAATCTCTGACTTAGCGTCTTATACGCAATTGACTGCCCCCCGGCATGACTCCCATAAATCCCTCCATGTATTTCCCTGAGCATATAGTCCCCTTCCTCGGTCGTGAGACATCTCAAAAGTGGCACCGTGTACCCCATCCGGTACAAGACTCCTTCAATCAGGCAGAATTTAGAACTCCGATACTTTAGCTTTCTTGCCTCTTTGTCTTCAGGCGTCTCTCCGGTCACCAAGTACTTCCTAACCGGATCCATCCAAGAGGTTTCCCCCTCTATATCCACTTCCATTATCTCCGGCTCCCCAACACTCTTCACACGTAGGCAAACCAGATGGATGGTTCTAGGCTTCTCTGACTTGATTGACAATGCCAGTTGAGCCAAAGAGTCTGCCTGATGGTTACTTTCCCGGCCATTTTGTTTGAACTGTACATTGCCCATTCCACCAACCAACTTCTTCACTTCGGCCATATAAGCCATCATGTTTGGTTTTCTGGCCTGGAACTCGCCTTTTAAATGTTGGGTGGCCAGCTGAGAGTCGCTCTTTACAATCACATCTCGGACACCAACTGCCATGCATAACCTCAAGCCGGCCAGAATGGCCTCATACTCGGCCTCATTATTTGTTGTCTCGAAGGTGAATCTCAAGGCATATGTCACATCTTCACCGTCACTGCTCCTTAGGACAACTCCGGCTCCGCAACCTTGCGAACTGACCGATCCGTCCACTGACAATTCCCACTTGGTCTCTGAGACTTCTAAAATTTGTGGTCCTGCGAACTCGGCTACAAAATCTGCTAAAGTCTGCCCCTTTATTGCTGCTCTCGGCAGATAGGATACATCATGCTCACTCAGTTCCACCGACCACTTTACTAACCGATCCGAGACCTCCGGATTATGTATGATCTGTCTTTGGGGATGGTCGGTATAGACCCCGATAGGATGAGCTTGAAAATAGGGTTGCAGCTTCTGAGCTGCCGTAATCAAGGACAAAGCTACCAATTCATGGGCCGGGTACCTGGTCTCTGCATCCAGCAAAACCTTACTAGTATAGTACATCAGCCTTTGGACCTTGTCCGCCTCCTGCACTAGCACCGAGCTCACAGCATGCTCAGAAATAGCTAAGTATAAAAACAGAGTCTCACATGGGACCGGCTTGGCCAAAAGTGGGGGTTGAGCTAATTATTGATTTAACTGCAGGAAGGCCTCCTCGCATTTGCCGTCCAGCTGACCTCCTTCTCTGCCTTCTTGATCAACTTGAAAAAAAGATGACATTTGTCGGTTGCTCGGGAAATAAATCGATTTAATGCAGCCACTCGGCTTGTTAAACTCTGCACCTCTTTGATCGTCTTGGGGGGCTTCAATTCCAAAATGGCTCGGATCTTTTGCGGATTTGATTCTATCCCGAGCACTGACCATGTATCCCAGAAATTTACCGACGCTACACCGAATGCGTATTTCTCTGGGTTCAGCCTAATATTATGCTTCCTTAACAACTCAAAATTCCCTGCGAGGTCGACCAAGTGATCCTCGGGCTTCTCGTTCATCGTTATCATATCATCAACGTACACCTGCATGGTCCTGCCAATGAGGGGCTTAAAAACCTTATTCACCAACCTCTGAAATGTAGCCCCAGTATTCTTCAACCCGAAAGACATCACCTTATAATAATACAACCCTTGATCCGTGATGAAAGTTGTCTTCTCCTCATCCTCGGGATGCATCTTGACCTGGTTATATCCCGAGAAGACATCCATGAAACTAAGCAGCCCATGACATGTCGTTGAATCCACCAATTGATCCTTAGGAGTGGGAAACTATCATTCGGGCAGGCCTTGTTGAGATCAGAAAAGTCTACACACATCCTCCACTTTCTGCTGGCCTTCTTTACCAAGACCACATTTGATACCAATTCCCGGTATTTCACCTCTCTAATAAAACCGGCCTTTAACAGCCTTTCCACTTCGGCCCCTATCGCCTCGCAGCGCTCCTGATTGAAGATTCTCTTCTTCTACTTGACTGGTTTATGAACCGGATCCACTGCTAAACGGTGATTGACGAACTTGGGATCTATTCCGGATATGTCACCATGCCCCCAAGCAAAAATGTATGCATACTCTTTCAAAAACTTTAGCAAGGCTTGCTTCAGGTTCTTCTCCAAACCCGCTCCCACTTTTATAATTTTCCCTGGGCCGAAGAGTTCTATTGATTCCAGCTCCTCACCTGCCCCCAATTGGGCAAACTCTTCGAGCCGTGGATCTGGAGATTCAACTGTCACCTCCTATTCTGCTCTCTCTTTCCTCTTTCGGTTGTCTTTTTCAACGTAAAGAGTCTCCTTTGAGACAGTGGCGAAACAACTCATGGCTGATTTCTGACTTCCACACACTATCTCAATCCCATCTCGGGTGGGGAACTTTAATTTCAAATAGTAGCATGACATTGCGGCCTTCATTTTCATCATGAAATGTCGGCCCATAATAACCTGGTAACTTTTCATACATTCTACCACTGTAAAGTCTATCATGATAGTCCGTGTGTGGGGAGTGGTCCCGATTGTCATGGCCATCTGTATTCTACCCAAAGGAATGATTGTTGCACCTCCAAACCCGTACAAAGAAGTTCCATCCTGGTTCATAGTGGCATACTCCACCCCCAAACCGTCCAAGGCTTCATTGGAGATTATGTCAACTGCACTCCCCAGATCCACCAGGATCTTGTCCACCTCAGCTCCTCCGATCACACCCTTGATTATCAGTGCATCGTCGTGAGGGAAACTCACCCCATAAGTATCTTCATCTGTGAACATAATTGGGACCGACCGCCCCCTTTGAACCCTCGGGGCCCGCTCCGTTGTCAATACTTCCGGTCCCCGGGACCTGCTATAACTCTTCCTTGATCGGTTTAAGTCTCCGGCCAGTGTCTTTCCACCGGTGATGGTATACATTTGTCTAGGTTTTCGTCGCTGTCGGGCTGTCATGGCCTCTTGATCGATATAATCATTCAGATAACCATTTTGCGCCAGGTTTTTCACATGCTCCCGCAGGTCCCTGCAATCTTCCGTCGTGTTCCCCCTCAGGTTATGATACGCACAATAGGACCTCTCGCTCTTTTTCTCCGTCGGATGTTTCCTCAGGTCTAGCTCCACCAGAAGGCCTTTATCTTGGATTTCTCTGACAATCTGAGCCACCGGCTTATTCAGAGGGGTATACACTCCCCCTCCGGCCACATGATTTACTTACACCTGAGCCCTTCTCTCCTGAGGTGCATTGCTCTGAGGCATTGGCTTGAACTCCCTTTGTCTCGAGGGTGGTTTCCTCAATTCTTTGTCCGACCTTTGCGGCATCTCCGGCCTAACAACCTTTCCTTTATGGGTCTCCACTCTCTGGGCAGCTTTCTCTTCTCCCTCCATCAAAACAAATTTCCTGGCCAATTCCAATGTAGTGGCATAATCTGGCACGTCCTGGATCCTCAGGTGGGTCCACAACTTCCCGACCTTCAGAGCTCCTTAGAGGCTTTCCAGCACCTCCGATGGCTCGTATGCTCCAACCTCGAGCACCAGATTGTGGTATCTATCAATAAAATTCTTCAGGGGCTCATCATCCCCATGCTTCATCAGTCTCAATGCTCCCACCATCTTCCTTGGCACGCACCCTCCTTTGAAATGTCGAACAAAATATTTTCTAAGCTGAGAGAAACTATTGATGCTCTCTGGGGTCAAACTTCTAAACCACAAAATCGCTGGCCTGCTCAGGGTTAAAGGGAACACCTTACAGATGGCCTCTCATACCATCCCTTGAACCTCCATTAGCAAAATGAAACTTTCGATATGGGACTTAGGGTCGGTATGTCCCTTGTTGGAGTTCATGGATGGCATGGTGAACCGTCTACGGAATTCTACTGACAAGATTTCTTCCGTAAATGAGGATGATGTTTCTCCATCTGGACCATCCCCTTTGCTTGCCTTCATGTTTTCTTCCCATCTTTTCATCTCTTTCCTGAACGAGACTTTTATTTGGTTGTCAGTATTATCACGTTGCCTTCCACGGACTTCTTCTCGCCTTGCTGCTCCGAGCACGATGCACTCCGTGGCTGGATGCCTCTCGATCCTCCCCACCGTATCTCTGTCAATCCCCTTTTCTTAGAGCGGGGACTATTACTAGAGGACTCTGGCGTCTGCCTCGCCTCTTCTTCTTCCCACATTCTTTCTGCTGGCAAGGCTCCGGTTATCACAACAGATCTCACCTTCTGGGGATCCCTCCTCCCGGGTTCATCATCTTTGCCAAGATCTACGACCTTTTTTTCCTTTCGCTATCTCCTCTATCCTCTGACTTGGACCACCCTTCAGCCTTTTGTCGTTCATCTTTTCTAACCTTTCCAATTTCTCCATCATGGCCTTCATGAAGGTCTGGTTTGACTCCATTTCCTTTCTCATGCTCTCTTCCATTCTTTCCATCCGCTCTGTTGTTGAACTCTCCGACGATCTAGGGTTCCCGTCTTCTACCATCGTCTTACTACGCAAGCTATTTTTTGTTTTATCTCCACAGACGACACCAACTATTGACGGGTGATTTTCATTCCAGGGGCAGTTTTAGGATAATGCTCCCGGGATAATTCTCCTCCAACCGTGAATTTGTTTGGTTATGGGGGACCAAAAACAAACTTGGAAAAAGACAAAACAACCACAAAATCGATAAGAAGGTCTTACGTGGTTCGGCGGAGCGAATCCAACCTACGTCCATGGGCACAAAAGTGGGTAATGATTTTTTATTACCAAACTGAGCTCGACCAACCTGTTTTTCAGGAGGGTCTAAAGAAAACCAAGCTGTTTGTTCTCTTTTTAGTGTTTCTTACAAGTAATGCTTAAATGAAATTTTTTCCAACCCCTACAAATGAGATTATCCTGCCTTTATATACTAAGGAAAATACAACATTATTCTCAAATTTCTATGACGTCAGCCATACAAATTTTCGGTGAATTAACGAGCTCTCTGCCCCAACTGCCTTACCGAAAGCAAACCTGCCATCTGACGTCATGTCACATCACGCCGTTTTCTACACTGCCACACTTCACCATTAATGATGACAGCCTGTAAAGGTCTCTTGTACGATAGTACATGTCATGGAGAAAAGTCCAAACGGTCCTGATCACACGTCGGGCTTCATATGCACGGCCAAATCATGAGCTAAACTAACCCAACAACTTTCGGCCTGACCCAAAATATCTGAGCTCATCATCCCGATCCAGGAGGAAAAGTAGAACTGATCTGAGCTACCGGGCTAAATTTGTCGGTCTCGGTTCTGATATAGTCGGCCTCTGAGACTTGCATCATGCTGTGTCCTCTGGTCAGCCAGATCTGGGAAACCGGGTCCGAACACCATGCATGGCCGATGAGTAATAATACCCTTTGAACACTTGTCCCTTCAAAAGGAGAAATTCTATCTCTGCCCTTGCTGTACTATTCTAATACTTTGTCACAAAAATCACCATCAACAGTTAGTATCATGATTTTGATGATGTTAATGAAGTAAAAAGTCCCAAGGACAAGAAGCTCAAAGAGACATGAATACTTTGGTTAGTAACTTAGTTTCGATGGTGTCAAAAAGTCTAAATATTAGCGAATTAAATTTGATGAGGCCAAAGAAGTAAAGAGATGATGATGAAGAGCCAAAATGAGCCACAAGATGATCAAGAGAGCAAATATGATAAAGAGCAAAAAAGATGATGAAAAACCAAAGTAAGAGCCAAGCAAGATGATGATCAAAGATGATGGTTAAGAGCTAAAATTGATTGTAAGTGAGTTTATTCAAATATTTTAAAGCTTTTAAGAATCATATATTTTGCATCACTTGCATTTAAAATTGCTTAAAATGCTTAAGAAATCATTTGCACTTTATTTACACCAAAATAAATTTTAATGCACAAGTGCACGGGAAAATAGTTTTGAAAATTAGCAAACATTTGAATTATATTTCAAATGATATACCGTTAGATAGATATGTATCTCTACGTTGCTACGGTTCAAACAGAACACAATTCTAATAAATAGAACTTTTGCTAGAGCCATATTGCTACAACATGTTCATATGTGCATTTTCTGCAGACATGTCACATTAGAAAAATTTCAAAATATTCATCTTAATGTTTTTAAGGCTGAATTTTTTTTTCAGATGACAGATCTATGTCTCTAGTTTATGTAAACATTTATGGATCTTGATTTCGAATTTTCTGGTGCAAGTTATGGCCAAAATATTGAGAACTGTCAAGATTGACTGGTCATAAGAAACTTACTGAGACAAGCATACCGGTCTCTGAGACAGACATATCGGTCTGAGACAGACATACCGGTCGGACTTGAATTTTTTCATACATTCTGGAATCGGGTCAAATCGTACCGGTGTCTATACCTGTCTCCATACATGTCACTTTTCAACATTCGAAAACACTATGGTCATATTTTTAGAAGCCGTTTCTTGACGTCAGACCGGCATACCAGTACTGTATACTGGCATACCGACCTTAGAATAGAAAAACGGTCATATTTTGTTTTTAAGCCTATAAAATGAAGCTTAGTTTCATTTTTACAAAGGAGGAACATTTTAGGAAAAATATATTCAAAGCAAAAATCATTTTCATACATCTTTTGATTACACAAACAAGCTTCAAATACTTTCAAATATAGTTTTTCAAATCTTCTACATCTTACACTTTCTATATTTGAAAAAGCTCATATTTCATCTTCATATTCATATTAGTGAGATTTGATACATTTGGGGTGAAATACTCATATTTAAATCTTCTTTGTAATCTTTTATGAGTACCCAAATTGTAGTTATAAATTTTTATTATCAAACACTTGGGTGGAAATACCTTATGTGAGTGGGTATAATCTCAAGGGTGGATTTGTGTAAAAGGTTAAGAGGAACCTTGAATCAAAAACCTATATTGTAAAGGTTTGGGAGTGAGCTTGTAAAACTCTCGGTGTAAAGTGAAAATTCATTTTACACAGTGGAAAACTTCAAGCATGGCTTAAAGTAATGGATGTAGGCAAGGAATTGGTCGAATCACTTATTGCAAGTTTTCTATTATCTTTTCATATCATATATTAATCTTGTCATTATTGAATATATTAATTAGGGAAAATGATTTCTAAGCTTAATCGGTAAAGCTACTAACTAAATAGCTTAAAATTGAAAAGATTTTTAATTCCGTATTATTTTGTCACATACCCAATTCGTCCCCCTCTTGGATATAGTTTTTGTTGTTGTTTAAGTGTGCTTATAGGCAACTTCAACTAGTATCAAAGCGAGGTATTATCAACAAAGACTTAATCGTCTGAGAATTGATCATGGCATTTACAAGCTACACAACATACTTCGCTGAAAGGGCATTCACCGATAGACCGTCATTTTATGACGGAACGGACTTCAAATTTTGGAAAAGAAGAATGCTCACTTTTTTGCTCGCCTACGACATTGGTGGATATAAAGAGATCATGAGAGAGCAAAAAATTTTGGTAAATTCTAATGCACTTATATTTTTATACGAAGAATTAGATAAAAATATATTTGATATGATTCACAAATTTTCTAATGTATATGAATTATGGAAATCATTGGAATTGCTAAATGAGAGAAATAGTCAATTAAATGAATGCAATATTTATTCTAGCTCATCAAATGGTGAAACTTATAATTTGGCATTCATGGCTATAGAAAATCCTAGAGGAGAATCGGAAAAAGAAAGCATTGTTATTTGTAAAAGTGAACTTTCTGATTGTGATGAATTGTTTGACATGTTGAATGAGTTGCATGATAAATATGATGCTCTTTGAAAGAAATTTAATTTGATTAAGAAAAAACATACGTTACTTCAACATGAACATGCATCATACATGGATAAAATTCATGCTTTGGATAATGATAATATTTACTTAAAGGCCAAGCATGAAAATGATGTGATGATTGAACAAAATGAGCATGCATCTCTTATTGAATAAATTCAAGCTTTAGGCAATGAGAACATGTGTTTAAATGTAGAGCATGAACATTGTGTAGAGAACATGCAAAGTGAAGCCTCTAATTCTAAATCATCATGTACTTGTGAATTTTTTTAAATTGAAAATGATGATTTAAATAAGAAAATAGATAATTTAAATAAGAAAATAGATGATTTGCATGACATTGTGATCAAGTTCACTGAAGGTGAAAAGAATTTCAAAATACTACTTTGTTCACAAAGATGTGTTTTTGGAAAATACAGATTAGGATATAAGCCTCACATGAATCAAAAATATTTGAAAAATTATTTTGTGAAGACATCCAATTCATATACACATTCATCATATGCACATGCATCTAAAGTCATTAAATCAAATGTTGAATGTCATGCATGTAATATGAAAGATCATAAAATTTATGATTGTTAGACCAAAAAGAAGAACGTGAATGTTATTTGGGTTCCGAAAAGAACTAAAATTAATCCCCATGGACCCAAGAAAATTTGAGTATCAAAATGTGTTTGAATGATTATGTAGGTGAAACTTTGGGAAAAACAATTAATGAGAAATATAAATGAACCCAAAGACTCAATACAAATGAGGAAAGAGCTCAATAAGGAGAATATCAATGCAACCTCAAAACGACTAAGGTGTTGAATCTTGCACATTTCTCAAGTGAGTAGAGGTATGCAAACTATTGCAATCACTTGGCATGATAAACATATATAAATAAATTATGAGAATTATAATTGATGGTTTTGGATAAAGTTTGAACTATGCAATTTATGATCAAACATTTGAATGATTTGATGAAATGTGATCATAATATGCTTATTGTGTTGCATAACTAGAATGTATGCATATTTTCCTTTTGAGGATATCCATGTTTGATCACATGATTATTGTCTTTGCAATTGAATAAAAATTTTAAGTCTTTTATGAATGATTCAATTGCTTAATTTATATGATCTCTTTGTGTGTTCATATGTTTTTAAATAATGATGAGGGAGATTGTTGAACATGATATTTCTCTTTAAGTTTATTGTTGATGATCAAAATGAGAGGAATAATCTTATGTTTTTGAAAAGTTTATAATTTTGAAATATCATATTCTTTTTCAATAAACTTTTGGTTTTTATAAGTTCGAATCATGTTCTAAATAATAAAATCTTATTTGTTTGATTCAAATGTGATCAACTCTAAGAGGTTATAATGAAATGTATAAATTCTTTTACTTTTATGATGCTTTGTTATGTTTAGTCCATATGATTAAAATATGATATTTTCTTTGGACTACATACGTTATATGAATCATTTACATTATTTCATATAATTACTATGCTTGAATATGAATATATGTTTCTAACAATTGATGTGCTTAAATGAGAAAATGTTATCTTTGTGAAATACTATGCAAATTAAATGCGTTTAACATGACTCCATTTGTATTTTTTATTTGAAAAAATTGATTATTGTAGTTGTGGACTGATTTTATTAGCCCAAAATAATTATAAAGGTAAAACGGTCTTTTTCACGCAAATCTATTACTGACATTTGTTAATTGAAATTGATACTATTAATAATAGTGGGTGGACCGTTGAACTCGTTTAACGGTCCACCCACTATTAATAATAAAAAATGGTGTGTTTTTTTGATTTTGTCCGTTCAGACACCAATTCATGGTATCCATTCGGATAAAATAACATTTCTCTATACACTTAAGAACACAATTTATTTACTAGATTCAGAATATAGATGAGTAAGAATAAAACATTGAATAACTAATTATGATATGATGCAATAAGTACAAATTTAGTAGTATCAATGCAGCCGGTGGAAGTAAAGAAACAACAAATTCAATAAAGCTAAGCACCCATTCAGTGGAAGAACCCCTCCAAGGCTCCAATCCAAAAAGAGAACTAGCAAGATGATTTAACAGACACCTGCAAAAAAAAGTTCAAAAAAAAAAACATATTAGACTTTATTCTTATTGTTTGATTTCTGGTTTGCACTCTGTCTAAGTTTATCTCCAATCCAGAGAACTTTCAAGTTTCCTAATTGAATTTCCACTTTATGTAATCATATTTAGTTAACTACTGATACAATATCCGGGCTCAATGATAAGATATGTTTACTTTGATGTCTGGGTTTGAAACTTGCTGCAAAGAAAAATATCCACTACTGTTGTGCAAAACAAGTTTGAATAAGAATTTGCAGACTCTGGAGCCATAGTTTGCAGAATTGATATAGTATTAACCAGAGCCAGAGGCAGATAATGTTACAACAGCTTGTATAAATTATTCCTAATTGATTCTTTCCTGAAACTAGAGCTCACGAGCATATGTAATCCTAAGGCAGCTTCAATACAGTTATTTTAGATGATATATGTCTATATTCTTAGTAACTACATATTACTATACTCGTATCAACAACAGTTTCGCTCTCTTTTTCATCTTAAGTCGCTCTATGCCTCTCGCCACTTCTATTAGGATGCCAAGAACTTCATGCAGATTGGAGGACGAACCTTGGCCAAAGCAAGAATTGATGAAGGGAGGATCCATAATCCATCTCCGCAAATCAAGCCTGAAGCAACTGCAGGAATCATTAAACCTGCCTCCTTGCTGTTTAGCTTGTGCCATGCAAACACAATCAAGCTTCCCACACACATATCAATTGCAAAGTAGGCCCCAACTAGGAATGGCACAGCCATAGCCATCGGAAGAGGAATCCATTTCCCTATTTTCTTTGGAGAAAGATCTCTCAGCAAGTTTGCTGCAATGGCAAACGCAAAAAACCCATAACAGAGCTGTAAACAATGCTGAGGCAGGGCAGAGAAGCCTTCAACACCAAGAATTGCCATATTTCGGTAGATAATAGCATAAGGAGCTTTGTATTCACCATCTGGATTACCAACATCAAAAGCCTTGTAGAAAAGAAAGAATGTAAGAGGGGCTACGACACAACCTATGCAAGTCCCAATTGCCTGACTAAGAAGCATTGACCTGGGTGAAGTGAGAGTGAGATGACCAGTCTTAAAATCATGCATCAAATCAGAAGAGATGGAAACAATGGATTTGATCAAACCACAGCCCACAAGTCCGGCAACCACGCCATTTTCTTTCCCAGTCAAGGCAGCAAGAACAAAGAGGGCTACTTTTCCATAGTTATAGGCCATGTTCATGTCAGTTAGACCAGCACCATAAGCATTACAAAAGCTAAGAGAGGGTGCTAGAATGTAAGCAACAACAACATAGTACCACTTCAGTTCAGGGAACATGAGGGGGATCGTGATGATAGAAAAAATGGAGAAGATAGTGTACCCTGTACATGCCATCCACATTGGGATGTTCTCTTTAATGAAAATTTCGTTTCTTTGACGATTATCAAGAGCCTGATTCTGGTTATCTGAATCTGCATTAAAGTAAAATGAATTAAATTAGTAAAATCTGATCTTAATAAGCACTCTGAGATTAGTTTCAAGTGTTTTTATTGAGCATGCACCATTTAGCAATTGTATATGTGTACCAAGGGACAGCCGGCCATCTTACGAGGAAGGCAAATTTGAGTACCTAGTTTAGATGACACTGGCCCCTTTCACCACAAGCATGAGAAGATAAGGTAATGAAAGCAATAAGCTGGACAGTGGCCAATCTCTTCGGTTGTGAAGTTACCTGTTTTGAGATTGCAATTCTTTGCTCTGGCATGGATGTTTCTGACTGTAAAGTATAGAATCCTGAGAAAATTGTAGAGTCCATCTCCCAGGATCAGAGCAATAGAAACAAAAACCTGCAGCCAAGTGAGAAGTCATAAGCTATTGGTACGCTACTGGGCGTCAACAATTAACCTTGAGATTATTAGTTATATCAGAAAAAATGGAGTATTCCTAGTGAAGATATCAGGTTTAAGATGTGCTCTGACAAACCTTGTAACCATTTAGACTCTTCATACTGTTTTCAGGTAAAGTTTTTGGAAACCATTCGCCTTTAAGTCCGGTTATCAATGGCCACATAATTCCCCAAGAGAGCACAGCACCAAGAAGCAAAGACAAATTCACAAGATGGGAACAGATCATTCCCGCACCGATGTAAGTCATACTGAAATCGAAGTAAAATCTGCAAAATTAAATTTCTTTAATTAATCATGAAGAAGTAATAACAGCCAATAATACTATAAGAAACAAAGGAAACATATCAAGCACACACGAATTTTTCCAAGCTTTCAGTCCAAAGATAGGAAATTGAGCAAATCCGCACTGCTCTCCTCCAGTGTAGAACCACTGAAAGAAAGCCCACAGGAAACTCAGAGAGAAGAATTTTGCGAACCCATGAACTTGCTTCCTGCAAGAAGGAAATTTGTTTCAGCTGTTCATATAATACTTGGTAAATGATCTGAAAAGTCTAGAATTGAGGAAGTCAGATTCTTACTTTGCTCTTTTGTCTCCTTTAGGAGTATGAAACCCGTTAATAAGGACTGCAGTAGCAGTTCCACTTGGATAACTTAACTTGTAGTCAACGATCATGATCTGTAACAAAATAAAGTGTGTGATAGTACCATGTCAAGTTTCAGAAGCAAACCTTAGTGGAAAACTAAGAATATCATGACACTTGAACAATCTAAATTACCAAGTAACAAAAATCAAGGTTTCAGAAAATCAACCTGCTGCGAGTAAGTAAAAAGAAGGAACATTAGATACCTTTCTAAGAGGTACCAGTGCCAGAAGCCCAACAAAGCTGCTAACAAAGAGAAAACCAGTCATCCAACCAATATTAGGTTCCTTGGTGCTATTAGGATTGTTCCCCGGAGTATCAACCCCTGCCTGCTGATATGTCCTCCTGTTCAAACCCAACAGATAAGACCCAAAACCACCTGCACTTCCACAATTATCAAACAAACAGCATAAAGTGGATTAGTATGCAATAGACACATTAAGACTGCAAGCCAACAACAAACAAGAGCCAAACCTCCAATTGCAATGCTGTAACAAGCAACTGCACAAGTCTGAATTACAGTATTTTCTTGTCGAGTAAATGGAGTTGCAGTTATTCCAGCCTTATGAAGCAACTCATTCCATGTTCTGACAAATACAAAGGCAAGGAGAGCAGCAGAAACATTGAGATTCGGGATTAAGCCAGTAGTGAGGTTCAGCTTCATCACTATCACACTGTATATGATACCAATCACTACGCTGGCAATTAGTCCACGAATTGTGATATGATTTTTCCATGGTGCAATTCTCTTTATATCCTCTGATTGGTCTTGGATCTCTTCCAAATCCAAGTCCTCTTTCTCATGATTAACTTTCTCAATCTCTTTCACCTCTTCTACCTCATATTTATTCCCCATTTTGATTTATCAAAATATTCTTCCTAGCTTAACTTATCAACAATCTGAAATCAAACCCCCATTTTTAAAAACCAATTTAGAGCCCCAAATATATACATATGAATTGAATATTATCTTATGAACATAAAGATGGCAATAAATTATCTTACCTTAATAGCCTTGCTGAATTGTTCTTCCTCAATCCCTGACCCAGCAGAAATCTTCAACAAAATGACATACAACAAGACAAGATACAAGAAAAATGCCCAAAATAGCAATTGATTGTAAAACCTTGAAAAACCCAAATACCTGATTAAGGTGCATTTAATGCAAAGATCAAAAACCTTGAATAGTACACCAAATCCAGAAGTGGGTATCTCAATTTTCTTATTAAATAACCATACATGTCAAAACTTGGCTAAAAAATTAAACATTTATCATCACCAAATAAGAACTAACAACAGGTCACCAACCAAAAAGAATCACGAACCTATATAAGATGTACTGCAAAGAAGTACTAAAAGTAAAGAAATAGACTTTGTAGTACACTAAACAAACCTATCAAGTTCAACGGCTCTAACAAAAAAAAAATACATTATGATATTTTCTCTATGTGTTCATCAAGTGAGAGAAAAGTGACAACTGTGTATGATGATGAAAATGGAAGATTCAGAGAATAAATAAATGGAAGAGCTTTAGCTATGATGCTCTGGAGCCTTTATTCCTTCCTTTCAAAGAAGTGACTTCACTTTTTTACTTGGGCGTGTGGCTTCAGTTAGAAAATGGAGCATTGAATCCGAAGTGTGTAAGGTCAATGTTCAAAAAAGCACATAGGACAAATCATCCTGATTAAATGTGAGATTGATAGATAAGCTTGAGGAGTGAGGGAGGAGTGAGAAGAATCTAAATTCCAGCGGCTTTTGTTTGGTGGGGTCAAGGCTCATCCAATATTATCTCATCAATGAACCCCACCTCACATGTCAATTTCATTGTCGGCCTGGAGTCATTGTCAGAACCTCTAATTGGGTTGCCATCAAAAAAGGAAATATATTCATAAATTAAAGTCTGCAGAATTCTTGAACTCTTGAGAGAATTTAATATTGTCATTATCTTTTCAGCTTTAAGCTTTGATGGAAATTGTCTACGTCAGCTAAAGGAACCACACAAATATTTCATTCATAGAATAAAATATTATTAAGGAACAATCATGCAATAAATTTTATTCAAAATATTATAAAAGGTATCAACAACACAAATAAAACATAAACTTAAAAAATAAAATAGAAACTTACAAATCAAAACAGAAACTTGCAATGAAAGAAACTAAAATTAATAAACACACTGACTTGTAAAGATTGAGGCTAGCGTATGAGGCTATGACCTATAGCAAAAATTCGCCCATACTCTTGTGCTTGTAGTTCGTTGGACATCTGCCACCAGGATACAACAATCTGCAAGTCGAAAATCTGCACTGGATGTTTCGACCCCTTGCGAATCTACTGGATGCTTGGTTTTTCGTTTTCAATGATTAGTATATGGAAAATTCTATCAATTTCAGAAATTCTGTATTATCTATCTCTACAATACTGTTTTGTATTTATATAAACAAAAATGGAAAACTGTTAATGATGAAGTGCAAAACGTTTTCCGATTATTTCAGAACGGTTGTGTTGTGATTACGCCCAAAAAGTACTCGCGGTTATCGCAATATAGTTGGGTTGTCGATTCCTCAGAGAGATGGTTAAGAAGGAACTAATTCATTTAAAGAAAACGTTAGCAATAACTTAATTAAAGAAAAATGATTTAATTGGTAATGTAAATTAAAAATTAAGAAAAATACTTAAGAGTTATCAATAGAGAAAAGCAGCAAAGCGTCGGGAATCCCTCTTGTATCAAATTCATATATTTAGTAGTTGATTCCTTTTATTACTCAATTGAAGGTTTCACATCCCAAACCAATAATCAGAAGCTATTTCAATTCAAAACATATTAAGTTCTAAGGTAATCGATGAATTACTTTCTCAATGTTAACAACACACTATGTTATCGTTATGACCTATCTAACGTCGACAATATACCCACAGACAATACTGCAGCAGAAGATTAACTCATAAAATAACATAACTAGTCACAACTGGGTTTCCCAATCACACATAGAAGAAGCGTGACTATTCCTATATGCAAATTGGTAAAACACAATCTCTGGGTTCATAATCAAAAGATAATAAAGAATAAAAAATCATCAATTATATTAAACGTTGAAGAGTATTCAGGAATCAAAAACATGAATATAAGAACTTAATTACAAGAGTTCATCATTAGCTTTGCCTAGGAGATTAGTTCTCCATAAAGAGGATAGATATAGCCTGGATAGATTGGAGAGACATCCTGTCTGGCTTGAAGCTTCTTCGTTCTTCTCTCTCAAATATGTGACTTCAACTATTTGTTGTGTATTTCTTCTCCTTTTTAGGGTTTTGGATGAATTTGGGTTCATATAGGGAAGTCCTGAAGTCTTTATACGCATAAAATACGACCTAATTAAGTGTTTGGGGATCTGTCGGGGCGCTGCGACGCTGGAAAGTGGCGTTGCGGTGCCCAACTCGTGCGATAAATTTATGGAGGCAATTCTGGAGCGGCGTCGCGACGCTAGTTGCTTTTTCTGGACTTGTGTTTTCTTCGTTTCTGCCTTCCCCGCGTGGTTCCAATGCGTCCGTAAGGTCATGAAACATGTACAATTGCTCCAAGATTCATGTTCCATTGTTTCCTAATAACAAGACATAAAATAAACTAGCAATTCAAGCGCAAAAAAAGAAAATAAAAACTAAACTAAATTAAAAATAAAATAATATCTATGTCACTTTCGTAGGGATCACGATTGCATTTAGCGTATACAACAAGCCTTTAAACCCATAGGTGACCCCAGTGGATGATATAGTCTCGTGAGGGCTTACAGCGACGACACCCAAAAACGTCATTCAAAACATGCAATCATGCAAAAATAACAAAATGAAATAGTCCTAATAGTTACACATATTATCGTCCTCAAAGACTGTCTAGTAATGAAATCGAAGAACATTCAAAGTACTCAAAGCAACTCAAATCCAAGTCCTTGAATAAATCTTCTAAGCTAGACTTACAGTGTATGTGTGTAAAGGTTCATTCACAGCTCGATTCCAAGGTAAGCCAACTCAATGATTTTTAAAAAAAAATTGGGATCTGATGGGTCAAACCAACCTAGATATCTTAAATGTGCTCTGTAATTATTATTTTTTTGCTTAGTATGGTATGATTTTTTCTTTCTTTTTCTTCTTTCAAAATCTTTTTTTTTCTTCAACACATCTACCATTTAAGGTAGTATTTCTCCTCATGGTGGTCCTAACACTCGCCCATGTGTAGCTTCACGCTTATTGGTTATATGTGGTTTAATTTCTTCTTTTTCTTTTTCTCTTCTTCTTTCTGTTTTTATTTTTAACCATACCATACATATAACACTAGCAAATCAAGATAGACATCTAAGAAAACGGTCATTCATCGACATGCAATTTCTTCAAGTAGTCACTTTGCCAACTACCTAGGTTCTTACTGTTAAAAACATATAGTTAAGTGCTTACAAGTCTAACCTAGATCAACTACTCAAGGCATCAGATAAAAGTACATTAAATAACTTATTGTTTCTAAGATTTCATCCTAAAGCAAACAATATTCATCATTGGGCTTATGCTTTACTATTAAGGACTAAAAACTAAACTATCTTTTTTTTTGAATGAAGATATGACAACAGGGATAACGCATGAACAACTCCATAAAGCATATGACATTACCACCCCAACCTAAATCAAACATTGTCCTTAATGTAAGATAAACAT
>SKCR01044913.1:0-47826 GCA_019454045.1 Zanthoxylum bungeanum | reverse complement strand
AAGCATTTTTCCTTGAGAAGGATTTTATAAATGCAGTGGTAAGTGGGAGGAAAGTAGAACTCGATGAAGATCGTAGTGATACTATTCCTGGCAATGAATCAACGACGGAACAAGAACAGACCGTCCGGGATGAGTCTGTACCACAACTTCACATACACAAGGACCGCGTAGGTCGGAGAGAGTCAGAACAGTACCTGAAAGGTATGGGTTCCTGATCTCACCTCATGTAGATATTAATCTTATTGAGGATAATGAGCCGGCTACGTATGAGGAAGCGATACAAAATATCGATTCCGCTTTATGGCAAGAAGCCATGAAGTCCGAGATGGATTCCATATACGCCAACCAAGTTTGGACACTGGTTGATGCACCAGAAGGCGTAAAGCCTATTGGATGCAGATGGATCTTCAAGAAGAAGACCGACATGGATGGCAACGTACAAACGTACAAAGCTAGGCTTGTAGCGAAGGGGTCGTCAACAATATGGTATTGATTATGAAGAAACCTTCTCACCCGTTGCCATGATTAAATCCATTCGGATAATGCTTGCAATAGCTGCATATTTCGATTACGAGATATGGCAGATGGACGTTAAAACCGCTTTCCTTAACGGAAACCTTTTGGAGGATGTTTATATGCAACAGCCTGACGGTTTTATCGTACCTAGACTTGGAAACAAGGTTTGTAAGTTAAATCGATCCATTTATGGATTGAAGCAAGCATCACGGTCATGGAATCAGCGTTTTGATGAGATCATAAAGAATATGATTTCGTGCAAAACGCAGATGACCCTTGTGTATACAAGAAGGTTAGTGGGAGATCATTTACTTTTATTGTCCTTTATGTCGACGACGTATTGCTTATAGGCAATGACATTCCCATGCTAACGTCGGTGAAAAAGTGGCTTTCATTAAAATTCTCCATGAAAGATCTGGGACAAGCAGCCTTTATTCTTGGATAAAGATCTACCGGGATAGATCTAGAAAGCTGCTTGGACTCTCCCAGAGTACATACATTGATAAAGTGTTGAAGCGATTCAACATGGAACAATCCAAGAGGGGATTGGTTCCAATGGTACGTGGTACCCTCTGTCTAAGGACATGTGTCCTAAGACTCAGGAAGAGAGAGATAACATGAGTCGGATACCGTTCGCCTCGGCAGTCGGATCGATCATGTATGCCATGATATGTACACGACCTGATGTCTCATATGCTTTGAGCATGTGCAGTCGCTATCAGGCCGATCTAGGTGAAGGTCACTGGATAGCAGTTAAGAATATCCTTAAGTATCTTAAATGAACTAAGGATGCTTTCTTAATTTATGGAGGTGGAGAACTTACGGTATCTGGGTATACCGATGCAAGTTTCCAAACCGACAAGGATGACTACAAGTCACAATCCGGGTACATTTTTTGTTTGAATAACGGAGCAGTGAGCTGGAAATCTTCCAAGCAAGATACTGTTGCCGATTCAACAACAGAAGCGGAGTACATCGCTGCATCTGAAGCAGCAAAGGAGGCAGTTTGGATCCGAAAGTTCCTAATCGGATTAGGAGTAGTTCCGTTAGCAGCTGAGCCCGTTCCATTGTATTGTGACAATAACGGGGCTATAGCACAGGCTAAGAAACCAAGGTCTCATCAACGGTCCAAGCATGTTCTTCGACGTTACCATCTGATTCGGGAGATTATACATCGTGGCGATGTAAAGGTCGAGAAGGTCACATCAGATGACAACATTGCAGATCCGCTGACGAAGGCTGTTCTTCAGCAAGTTTTTGAACGACACATACATAGTTCGGGTATTAGATGCTTGAGTGACTGGCTATAGGCCAAGTGGGAGATTGTTAGACATTATGTCCCATAGCGTCACTGTTTGTAAATGATATTGTATTATTGTACAAAATTAACTATGTGATAATGAAATTGCCTTTTGCCGTTTTGTAATATTATTTACTTGATATATAAATGGCGAAAGTCCATATGATTAATACCGGATTGAGATGATATGAGACAGTATCAATCCATAAAGGTTTAATCATTAAATATCCCAAGTCAGAGTATTATCGAGATCGGACATCGATAATGCGGAATAGACTAGTATTGCGCTTGTGCACGTTGTGAGGGCACAACGGCATAGTTCTCATATATTTAAGTATTGGATACTTATGCAAGTGTGATAGGAGGTTGTGTTTTACCGATGGTACGGAAAACAGCTTCGCTCTGGATAGACCCCGCGGAATCCCATTGGTAGTATGTCTGCGTGTCTATGGGAGGCCGCATCAGGGTAGGTGTATATGGTTTTAACCTGAGACTTACATCGCTAGTACTTGCGACAATCGGTAAACTTTGGTTTTGGTGGTTGGGGACCTTAACCGGTTCTGTGTACACCTCTTCTGGGTTTATCGAGAATCGTAGTGTACTGGATGTGATGTCGAGATGGAAGTATCACTTCAGACATATGGAGGTGATGATCACGCAGGACACAGAACTAGTACTCTATAAAAGGTTGCAACCATCGGGACAATATGACCAGGTCAGGATTGTCCGATTTAAATAGACTAGTTGCTTGATGTCCGATATATGTTTCGTACGGGGCAGACACATTTCCAGCCCCAGGCCTAACATGTGATCATCCGATACTGGTTCGATATACGCAATACTACGGTATACTACGCTTGATATAGATCTTATATTCCTATAAGAATATTTCTGGAGAATTGGGTAGGCATGGCGCTTTGCTAGAAGCCAACCTTGTCTTGTGAATCGGTAAAAACGTAGTACGAGGTACGTACGTGTTCGGATAATCCGACGACCGTATTTACTGCCAACATATCCGGAGATCTCTTGGGTCGCTTCCCGAAGATTCACCAATGACGTATGATTCAAACTCGATTAATCTTGGATTAATTACGGAGAGACTTTATCTTGGATAAAGTACTATACATAGAGAGAGAACGATTAATTTGGAATTAATCGTAAAATTATTATATTCGATATAATAATCGAAATTCTATTTCGACGCGAAATTAAAATTAGATTTTAATTCGGGCAAACGAGTTAATTTAGAATTAATTCGTTAGCGACGTAAATAATAATTTCGCTAGGCGCAATTATTTATTTAAATTCGATTTAATTAACGTCGCGACGTAAGTTCGGTATTTCGGAAATATCGAACCCGAACGCGTGAGTGCACGTGGGCCCACTTTCATTTGGAAATGTGTGGGGCCCACATGACACATGTCATATTATGCATTATTTAACTCTAATGCATTGCATGGAGATAGTGTACAATGCACTCAATGGTTTTGCATGGAAATTGAGTGTTTGACACTCTAAGCCATTGCATGATTTGTGTCATAAGTTTATTATTAATTTAATAAATATTATGGCATAAATATAAATTGATTTTTTGTAACAAAAATCATTGAACTCTCCTCTCTCTCACATTGCCGAAACTGCATGCAGTTTTGGGCTCTCCATTTCTTCATTTTTGTGGCAAGATTTGAAGAAGTTGTGCATTCAAAATCACAACAAAGGCTAGCACCTTCAAGGGATCATACATAGGTGATATGGGAAACTAATCCTTGAGCTTGGGAGGATCAAACAAAGCTTGGAGCTGCACTTTCCACCTTGGCCGAATTCATCACTGAACAAAGGAGAAGTTTTCATTTCATCAACGCATCCGCATTCCGATTTTTGTGAGTATGATTCTGCCATACTTCAATATTGTTCATTCATTTATATATATTTTGTTTACTCTTGTTGATCTTGGGGCTTGGTAATAGAAACCAACACCACCATTCTAGAGATCCCAGTTGAGTGATGGTCCTGGGCATCGAGTACACCCAGTCGAGTGATGGTCCTGGGTGCAGAGCAGTTTTCAGTTTTCAGATTTTCAGTACACAGTTTTCAGATTTTCAGTGCCTAGATTCAGAAACCAGATTTTAGTACATGATTTTTCAGAAACAGTTTTTCAGATTTCAGTTTTCAGTTTCAAATACAGTTTTTGGAAAATGCTTTTCCAGAAAGAGAAAGTAGAGTAAAGTTTTCAGCAAAGAGACTTTCAGATAATAGTTTTTCGGAAAGAGTTTTCAAAGAGTATCTGTAAGCTGTCTGGTTGGCCCATTGTGCGTCATCTAGTTTTGTAGACCAATCATTCCTTGTTGATCCAACGGTTATCTCCAAGATTATTTTGATCTCCCTGTTTGAAACTTCAACCTGTCCATTTGACTGCGGATGGTAGGCAGTGGCAACTTTATGAGTAACTCCGTATTTGGATAGGAGTGCATCGAAATATCTATTGCAGAAATGTGTGCCTCCATCACTGATAATCGCCCTAGGTATTCCGAAGCGAGTGAAAATATTCTTTTTAAGGAATTTTATCACCATTTTTGAATCATTTGATGGCAGTGCTATTGCTTCAACCCATTTGGAGATGTGGTCTACTGGAACTAGTATGTACAGGTTTCCGAATGATGGAACAAAGGGTCCCATAAAATCAATTCCACATACATCAAATATCTCCACTTCCAGAATATTTTGCAGAGGTCATTAATTTCTCCTCGAAATATTTCTCGTTCTCTGGCACCTGTCACATTGAAGAGCAAATAAGTAAGCATCTTTAAACAGAGTGGGCCAGAACAAACCTGATTGTAGGACTTTGGCTGCAGTTTTAAACCTGCTAAAGTGTCCCATGTATTGTGATAAATGATAATACTGCAAGACACTATTGACCTCTTCTTGTGGAACACAATGTCTCAGTAATTGATCAGCACAACGTTTGAATAAGTACACTCATCCCAGACATAGTGCTTGACTTCTTTGAAGAACTTCTTTCGTTGTTGATGTGTCCATTCCAACGTCCCTTTTCCCGATACTATGTAGTTTACATAGTCAGCATACCAAGGAACATCATGTTATTTCAAGGCAAACAATTGTTCATCTGGAAAGGTTTCTTTGATTGTCAGTTCATTGCCAGCTGTTTCTCCATTCTCTAGCCTCGATAAGTGATATGCCACTTGGTTTTCTGTCCATTTCCTGTCTCAGATCTCCACGTCAAATTCTTGCAACAGAAGCACCCAACGGATCAATCTAGGTTTGGCATCTTTCTTCATGATAAGGTATTTGATTGCTGAATGATCTGTGTAGACCACACTTTGGGACCCAGCAGATAGGAGCAGAATTTATCAAAAGTAAACACAATTACGAGCAACTCTTTTTCAGTTGTTGTGTAGTTGAGTTGAGCTTCATTCAAAGTTCTGCTGGAGTAGTAAATGGTATGGAAACTTTTGCTTTGCGTTGTCCCAAAAATACCTTCAGCAAAATCACTAGCTTCGCACATCACCTCAAATGGAAGGGTCCAATCCAGTGCTACCATGATGGGGGCAGAGACCAGCTTCTGTTTCAAGATATCAAAAGCTTCATGGCATTCTTTGGTGAAGTTGAAAGGCACGTCTTTCTCCAGCAGATTGCACAGAAGTCTAGCAATCTTGGAGAATTCTTTGATAAATCTCTTGTAAAAGCCTGGATGTTCGAGAAAACTGTGAATCCCTTTGACAGTTGATGGTGGAGGTAATTTTTCTATTCTCTCGATCTTTATTTTATCTACCTCGATTCCCTTTTGTGAGATCTGATGTCCCAGGACGATGTCTTCCTGCACCATGAAGTGACATTTCTCCCAGTTGAGTACCAGGTTGGTATCTTCGTATCTTTGTTACACTTTTTTCCAGATTTTATAAGCAGTGGTCGAACTGTTGGGAAGCGGCTGCGAGTGCGCAGCGGAAAATAAAAATTATTATGCCGCTTTCCCTTTGCCCAAAACCCATTTGTTTTTATTATTCTACAAGCATAGGCATGTTACTATATATTCTAAGCATAAAATTAAAACATACAAAGAACATAAACCTAAACATGCTAACTATCATAAGAACTCTAATTAAAATAAAGAAAGAAAAAGACTTACTTAAACCGAAGACTCCCCAGTCCTCCCTCCAATCTACAAGCTTTTCTCGAGCTCAGCAAGCTCTTCCACGTTCCAAAGAGCCACCCAAGTGTATGGCCTCCAAAGATGCACACACCAAAGCCAAAACTCAACGGCAAGACTACGCCTTGAGTGCACGGGTATTTTGCCCTTGGTGCTAGCCTAGGCAAATACCTCAAAACTTTTAACTCGAGGTTCCTCTAGTCAATTAGACTTAAGGATCCTCAAAATCAGTGGCTTACGCTTAAACTTTAGAGTTGATCACTTATATAACCCAAGATATGAAAGGTTTTGGTGTAGCAAATTTGTAAAGAATTCTTTGGGTTTATATAGTGCTCCAAAGACAACAAAATTAATTAAGAATCCGATGTGGGATAAAAGCCAATTTAATCTTAGCCATTGGATCTTATTTAGTGGTTTAATGAGATTATAAAATCTAATAAGAGTTTGGGCCGAATTGGAATTCAAAACAAATAACAAAGTTTTTTTACTATTCATGTTACTATTCACGTGAATAGTAATTTTTTTTTTTAATTCCAATTCCCAAAGTGCCCCCATCGTCATTCACCAATCCCTAAGCAACTATAGAACCTCATAAATGATATGTTCAATAATTAAACACATTGAACCATTTATGAACAATTCATACAGCAATCATATATGCTGTTATATTTGTACTGTGCACTGTTAACCATTGATTTCGACTTTTTTGTGTGTGACCTTTCGGGTTCCCCTCAAGTTGGACATGAAATGACTCGTGATAATTTAATCAAACAAAATTATCCTCCGATCAGATGGTCGTTCGATTTCAATGACCAAGGTTGACATCTAGCAACATGCCAAGGCCCCCAAATGAGAAAGAAAGATATATATATATCCATTATTTATGCGATTTACATATGATACGGTGCCTCGCCTAACTGCATCCCCCCACCTATTGACCTAGGGTACGGAAAGTGTCTACCCATGTGGTCAAAGGTATGATGTTGATAGTGTCATGAATCGTGCTAACCCAAGAATCTCACATGATTCTTCCGCAGTGCCACAGTCTCAAGCACTGATCACACATATCAACCTGCGAACTGGAATACTATTCTTATAAGAAAATATTATCCGAGAGAGTGGCGATTCTCTATTGTATCTTTACAAACTTCATGTGTTTCAACAAATGACCCAATCATACCCTTATGACCGGATCTTTTTAACCGGGGAAGGAGAATGTCAAAGTTATTTGATCCACACATAAGATTGTAAATACCTCAAGTCAAAGGACTAGTAATATAATCGATACATGAAAGTTCTCATAGACACATGGGATAAACACTCCATATGAAAACTTTCGGCGGTCAGTTCGATGGACACAAGCAATTCATGCATCCATGTGATACACCAAGCGGATGGATCTCCACTAGTAGCCTATGAGATCGGCTACCCCACTTAAGGGCAGATCATATCATCATGCTAGTCTCTCCGCTTTGTGAACGCCCAGATTATTCACAAAACTATGACTATGAACATTTAAGAGTAATGATTCTCATAAGGCGTGGAAGCCATACTCTTATTACTCCAAGGGCTTTATTACAGTGTTAATGATTCATATAAGTTATCTAAGACACGTATAATAAAGATTGTCACTTTATTAATTAATGAAAATATTACAAATGCATGTACATATAGCCTATCCACAAGTTGGGTATAGGGCATATCCCTAACAATCTCCCACTTGCACTATAACCAACTATTATGAATCTGGACACCATACTCTCGAGTGTGCCTATCATTCTTTTGTTGAGTCAGCCCTTTAGTCATAAAATCTGCAAGATTATCTTCTGTGGGTATTTTCTCTATAATAACTTCTTTTCTCTCAACAATCTCCCTGATGAGATGAAATCGCCTGAGTACATGCTTGGATTTCTGGTGGGACCTTGGTTCATTTGATTGAGAAATGGCGTCCGTGTTGTCACAGTACATCGTGTCGCCATTCTTTATCGCGGGAATCACTTTTAGCTCCGTGATGAACTTCTTTATCCAGACTGCTTCTTTAGCAGCCTCAGATGTTGCAATATACTCAGCTTCAGTGGTGGAGTATGCTGTAGTTGACTGCTTTGAGCTTTTCCAACTGACAGCACCGCCAAAGTAAACAGATATCTTGTTTGTGATCTACTGTCATCCTATCGGTCTGAAAGCTCACATCACAGTAACCAATGACTTTCATCTCAGAACAATCTCCGTATGTCAAAAACACATCCTTAGTTCTTCTCAGATACTTGACGATTGTTTTGACATCTGCCCCTTGTTGCTCACCAGGATTTTCCTGATACCTACTCGTTATGCTAAGAGCATAAGAGACATCAGGTCTGTACATAGCATGGCATACATGATCGATCCTATTACTGAAGCATAGGGGACTCATACACTCTCTATCTGAAGGAGTATGTGGACATCGCTACTTAGATAATTTGATTCCATGACAAGTAGGTAGATTACGTCTTTTAGAATCTTCCATTTTGAATCTTTTCAAAACTTTATCTATGTACGTAGATTGAGAAAGTCCTAATAACCTCTTAGATCTATTACGGTAGATCTTAATGCCGAGAATGTAGGCTGCTTCTCCCAAATCTTTCATTGAGAAATTCTGAGATAACCATTGCTTGGTGGCTTGCATCATGGGAATATCATTCCCGATGATTAATATATCATCGACATATAATACAAGAAATACAACAGCACTCCCACAACTTTTCCTGTAAACACAAGGCTCGTCTATATTTTTGATGACGTCAAATTCTTTGATTGTCTCATCAAATCGTATATTCCAACTTCTAGAGGCTTACATGAGTCCATAAATGGATCATTTAAGCTTGCATACTTTATTATGATCATCCTTAGATGCAAACCCTTCAGGTTGTGTCATATAAACTTCCTCTACGAGGTTCCCATTAAGGAAAGCTATTTTGAAATCCATATGCCAAATCTCATAATCAAAGTGTGCAACTAGTTTAGTAAATTTCGAATGGACTTTATCATTGCAACAAGTGAGAAGGTTACATCATAGTCAATTCCTTGGATTTGACTATAACCTTTCGCCACCAACCTAGCCTTATAGGTTTGGATTTTACTTATTGTAGACAACAGAACTTGACGACGCTGTTCTAGGCTCGCGGTCTAGTTGGGAAGTACGAAATAACATGGAGTCGCCACCCGGTGTGAACCGGGACAAAGATTTAAGGATGCACTCACCCCTCGCAAGGGAAGACCTCAAACCGTTGGGTTCGGAATGGTCCCTTACTTATGTCACTTGTGATGGTATAATTTGTGCAATAAACTAACCGAATCTATTAAACATTCATGCTCAAGGGTACTAAGATCTAACATGCTTTCATCCAAATAACTCCACGCAATATAACACAACGAGCATATTGAACCATTAAACCAGAGTAAACAAATAACTAATTAAACATAAACATAAACTAAACGAAACATCATGCATAAAGAATGAAGAAACAACATGCCTAAATAACACAATCATGCTTTGAAAATTAAATAAAAAGACTAAATTAACTCATGCTTAAAATAATAAATAAACGGCCTAGAACTATGGCATGCTCAAATACAAATTTGGATGAGACGAGATACGTGCATCTTAAGTGGTACGTGGCGTTGTATCCCGAGTGCAGACCGCAATACCGTCCATTCGGAATCGGCTACGGAATTTACGTCCGGGTTTCCATCCGATATACCACAAAAGGGAACACACATCCCTCATCCAACAATCACATCATGCCTCAAACGACTCTCATGCAATAATATTTTAAAATAAATAAAATAAAACGAAAGAAGATAAGTAAAAAGGTGCCCTCAGGTCTAACCTCTTTTGTCGTCTCACGAAAGGGCGTTACACGTCCGTTGGAAGGGTGAATGATCCGCTACTTTTCCGATTTGCTAACTCAACGTCTTTCCTCGTTGTTTCGCTGTTCGGGTTGTTGTTTTCACTCTATTTCGCTGCTGTTTGGGGTCTTGGTTTTGTTGGTGATTTAGCGTGAAGCAAAAGGGGCTGATTTGAGGGATAATGGCGTGGCTGTTGAAGGCTAGGCGATGTGGGATAGGGGCTTATGAATGAAGGCAAGATGTGGTTGCTTGGTGTGGTCTGTTTAGGCGCTGAAGGCAATAGGTAAAGATCTGTGTTGATTGTGTGCTCGGTCGGTGGGTGAGGGCTGCTCGTGTGTGTTAGGTTATGTGCGTTGAGGTTTTAGTCGGTGAGTGTAAGGTGTTGGCAAGAGGCAGGCAGACGTGGAGTGTGCAATGGGCTATTTGGGTTAAGTAGTCTGCGGAAAGTGGCTTTATTCAGGTGAGGGAAATATGTTGTGGCGTGCAGGTCGTGCAGTGTGGTGTTAAGGCCAAGGGGGGCAAGCGTGAAGAGGCAATGGGCGAAGGTGTGGAGGCAGTGAATCAGGTGACAGTGTGTGAAACGTGCATGATGGCTGCTGTGTGGCTAGCTGTGAACGTGTTTGTGGAGCATGTGGCTTTAGGTGTGAGTTGAGGCAGGGCTGTGTGGAGGGGACGTGTGGCTGTTGGCGTGGAGGGCTATGGCTGGGTGAGGACGTTTGGTGCGAAAGGAGAGGCTACTAAGGGCGTAGGGGCCGAGTGATCTGTGACGTCTGAGGGCTTTGTGTCTTATTGTGGCTTTGGTTTGAGGGCTTTATTTGGCTGTGAGTGAATGGCGTTTGAGTGAGTCTGAGGCGGTGAGGCAGGGCTTGGTGGCTAGTTTGTTGGAGGGATACGTGGAGGCAAGGTTAGGGGTTGTTCTTGTGGCTGGCTTGCGTGTAAAGTGGCTATGTGAGTGGCGATTTGCTTCGTGAATGGAGATAGTGGGGGCTGGCTGATGACTGCTTATGCCTGAGGGATGAGGGCTGTGAGGAAGATGAAGATTAGGGTTTCTGGTTTTTTGGCCGTGAATTGTCTTAGTTATGAGAGAAGAGAGAGGGTTGCCGAGAGAGGGAGAATATGAGGTTGAAGATGAGTCTTAGGGTTTCTGGTTTTTTTTTGTTTTTGTTTTGTGTGTGCCGTGTCTTGTCTTGAATGGAGAGCCGGGCTAGGTTTAATTTTTGATTTGTTTATATAGTGAGGGGATGTATTAGGGTTTTGGTTAGTTTAATTAGGAAATAATATCAATTAATTGGGTGTATTATTTTAGGTAAGAAATATGTAATTTAGGTGTGAATTATTTAATTTGATTTTAATTTGGAAGTGATTTATTTTATTTTAATTTTAGTTTAATTAGCTTTAATTTAATTCAATTGTATTTTAGATTATTTTAATTAGCTTTAATTTAATTTCATTTTAATTTGTTTTAATTAATTTGGTTTGATTATTAGATTTAGTTTTAATTAAATTTCAATTTAGTTATTTAATTGGTTTTGATTTAATTTAATTAGGTTTAATTTGTGAATGCGTTTTAATTTAATTTAATTTAAGTTTAATTTGAGACATATATTTTAAATGTTTTAATTATTTTATTTGTGAGATGTGTTTTAAATGTTTTAATTATTTAATTTGGATGTGTTTTAATAGGCTTGGGTCAGTGATGTATTTTAAAGCGGAGGTCCAACAAGCGAACCCGAAGCGAAACAAGCGAGTTAAATCCGACAAAATGCTAATTTCCAACTTTACCCTTCCAACGTCCGTTTCCTGCGGCTTTCACAATCAAAGAGGTAGTGTCTCCATACGAGACTCATCATCGGGACTTATATGCAAAAATGTAGTGCCTACAGTCGCCCCCACTTTGATGGGACTTGTGCAGTGTGTGAGAGTGACAATCCTATCAAAGTACATGCAATGCATTTTCACTTACCTGGCTCGCCAGCTGCCTCGAACTAAGTGGATGAGAGGTGGGTCTTGTTCCCATGTTGAATTGAGTTGTATTGTGAGTCTTGTTCCCAACCTGAATAAAGTAGTGCGGTGGGTCTTGTTCCCAATTTGAGTTGTTGTGAGGGTCTTCTTCCCTAAACTGCGGGTCTTGTTCCGGATTTGAATTGATGTGAGGGTCTTCTTCCCTGAACTGTGGGTCTTGTTCCCGATTTGAGTTGATGTGAGGGTCTTCTTCCCTGAACTGTGGGTCTTGTTCCCGATTTGAGTTGATGTGGGGGTCTTCTTCCCTGAACTGTGGGTCTTGTTCCCGATTTGAGTTGATTTGAGGTCTTCTTCCTGAACTGTGGGTCTGTTCCCGATTTGATTTGAGGTGAGGGTCTTCTTCCCTGAACTGTGGGTCTTGTTCCCGATTTGAGTGATTTGAGGGTCTTCTTCCCTGAACTGTGGGTCTTGTTCCCGATTTGATTTGAGGTGAGGGTCTTCTTCCCTGAAATGTGGGTCTTGTTCCCGATTTGAGTTGATGTGAGGGTCTTCTTCCCTGAACTGCGGGTCTTGTTCCCGATTTGAATTGATGTGTGGGTCTTCTTCCCTGAACTGTGGGTTATGTTCCCGATTTGCTGAAGCGATGTCTGTCCATTTTCGAACTGTGTAGATGAGGCTTATTTCCTCCCGGGCTTTATTCCCGAACTGTTAAGAGAGAGTTTTATTTTCCTGGGCGTTATTCCCGAACTAGGTTGACATAAGGCTTTCTTCCCCTTGAGCTTTGTTCCCAAACTATACTGACATGAGGCTTTCCCCTTGAGCTTTGTTCTCAAACTATACTGACATGAGGCTTTCTTCCCCTTGAGCTTTGTTCTCAAACTATACTGTCATGAGGCTTTCTTCCCCTTGAGCTTTGTTCTCAAACTATACTGACATGAGGCTTTCTTCCCCTTGAGCTTTGTTCTCAAACTATACTGACATGAGGCTTTCTTCCTCTTGAGCTTTATTCCCAAACTATACTGATATGAGGCTTTCTTCCCCTTGAGCTTTGTTCTCAAACTATACTGACATGAGGTTTTCTTCCTCTTGAGCTTTATTCCCAAACTATACTGATATGAGGCTTTCTTCCCCTTGAGCTTTGTTCTCAAACTATACTGACATGAGGCTTTCTTCCCCTTGAGCTTTATTCCCAAACTATACTGATTGTGTGGCTTTGTTCCTGAATGGCATACTTGACAGGAACTGATGCTGAACCAATGTGGGCCTCGCCCCAAAACTGATAATGATGTGGGGCCTCGCCCCCAAGCTGACATGGGCCTCGCCCTCAAACTGATATTGATGTGGGGCCTCGCCCCTAAGCTGATATGGGCTTCGCCCCCAAGCTGACATGGGCCTTGCCCTCAAACTGATGATGATGTGAGGCCTCGCCCCCAAGCTGACATGGGCCTCGCCCTCAAACTGATATTGATGTGGGCCTTGCCCTCAGAGTGATGTGGGCCTCGCCCTCAAACTGATATTGATGTGGGCCTTGCCCTCAGAGTGATGTGGGCCTCGCCCCAGACTGATGTGGGCCTCGCCCCAAAACTGATACCGATGTGGGCCTCGCCCCAGACTGATACTGACATGGGCCTTGCCCTCAAAATGATACTGATATGGGCCTCGCCGTCTGAGTGTCATACTCGGTAAGACCGATTCTGATGCTAATGTGGGCCTCGCCCCTAGTGTGCCATACCTAGCAATACTGATTTTGATGTCTCCATACCCGAAGTGCCATACCCGGCAAAACTGATACTGATGATGACGTGGGCCTCGCCCCCTGAGTGCCATACCCAGCAAAATCGATGATGTATCTCCATACCCGGAGTGCCATACCCGGCAGAACTGATGCTAATAATGATGTGGGCCTCGCCCCCAGAGTGCCATACCCGGCAAGACTAATACTGATAGTTAATGTGGGCCTTTCCCCCAGATTGCCATACCCGGCAAGACTAATACTGATAGTTAATGTGGGCCTTTCCCCCAGATTTCCATACCCGGCAGAACTGATGTTGTATCTCCATACCCGTAGTGCCATACCCGGCAGAACTGATCTGATATCTCCATACCCGGAGTGTTCATTCTCGAACTCTGATTGCCATTATCGGCTTGTTCATTCTCGAACTCCGCTCCATTCTCATATTGTTCATTCTCGGATTGTTCTCCATTCTCGGAGTGCCATTCTCCGCTTCTTCATTCTCAAACTGCTGATATAGGCCTCAACCCTGGGACTCATCCCCAAGCGAATACTGATATGGGCCTCAACCCTGGGACTCATCCCCAAACTGAAACTGATATGGGCTTCAACCCTGGGACTCATCCCCAAAACTACTACTCATATGTTGGTGATTCTGGTTGGCTTGTCTTTGCCGCTTTCTCTTTTTCTTCTTTCAAACCTGTGAATACAAAACAAAACAAACACAAAAAAGAATGCAAAATTTATTACGTGTATGCATGCATGCATGAATGAATTTCCTATTCCGCTGGGTTAGGTCTTCCCCCAGTTCTCCAATTGATTGCTCAGTCTTCTCTCTGGTCTCATGGCTCAATTTCTTGTCATTCTTCTTATTCACGGGGTGGTAGGGGTGGTAGACCGTCTCCCAGTCTTAATTTGGCTTTTTGTTCTGCTGCTGTTTTGTGCTTGATCAAGATGAACCACATGGTGGGGCCTTCCATATTATCATACTATATCACATGCTACGAAAATAGTCTCAATAGTTATACATATTATCGTCCTCAAGGAATGCTCAATAATGAAACCAGAGAACCTTCAAAACATTCGATGCAACTCAAATCCAAGTCTTTGAATAAATGATCTAGGCCAGACTCAAAGTGTGTGTGTGCAAAGATTCTTTCACAGCTTAATCCTTAAGTAAGCTAACTCGATGATTTTGTTTCAAAAATCGGGATCGATGGGTCAAACCAACCTAGATATCTCAATTATGCCTGCAGTTGCTTTTCAGTGCTCAATGTGGTATGGTTTTCTTTCTTTTCCTTTGTCTCTCTCTTTTCTTTTCATTTTGAACTTCATTTTTTTCCTCTTTTTTTTTCTTCTTTTTTTTTTTCTCTTTTTTTTTTCAACACACCTACCCTTTAAGGTAGCATTTCTCCTCATGGTGGTCCTAATACTCGCCCATGGGTAGCTTCACGCTTATCGGTTATAGGTGGTTCATTTTTTTTAGAGACTTTTCTTTTCATTTTCAACCATACCACACATCATAACATAAGCAAATCAAGATAGACATCTAAGCAAACGGTCATTCACCGACCTACAATTTCTTCGACTAGTCACTTTGCTAACTACTCAGGTTTTCACTGCTAAGAACCATAATCAAGTGCTTACGAGTCTAACATAGATCAATTACTCAAATTATCAGATAAAAGCACGTCAAAAGTTTATCATTTCTAAGGTTTCACTCTAAAGCAAACAATTTCATCATCGGACTTATGTCTAACTATCAATGACTAAAACAAACAATTTTTTTTCTCTCTTTTTTCCTCTTCCTTTTTCTTTTTTTTTCTCTTCTTTTTTTTTTTTTTTCTTTTTCTCTTTTTTTTTTCTTTTCCCTTTTTTTTTTTTTTTTTCTCTTTTTTTTTCTTTTTTTTTTCGAAGGCCCCCCCAATGGTCTTTCTATCCTTTCCGTAAGCTTTTCTATTTCTCGATTTCCTTTCCCCGCTATCCATGTTTGCTAAACTCCTCTTGAATAACTTTTTTTTTCTCTAACCCAACGGATATCTATGATGGCTTTTAAGACACAGAGGGTTAACATGATGCATGTATGTATGAGATGCATGCGACATATGAGATATAATATGAATGTGGTTATCAAAAGCATAAAGGGGCAACTTCTACAGGATATACAACTATGGTTCTCATGCGGGTTTATGACAATGCTTTGATTGAACTCCCTCAACCCACTATAGAAACGGTCAACTAATGCACAAATCATACACATCACAAGACATGATTTCGGGGCCAATTCTCTTATCCCCAGTGGAGTCGCCAGACTGTAGACAACAGAACTTGACGACGCTGTTCTAGGCTCGCGGCCTAGTTGGGAAGTACGAAATAACATGGAGTCGCCACCGGTGTGAACCGGGACAAAGATTTAAGGCCGCACTCACCCCTCGCAAGGGAAGACCTCAAACCGTTGGGTTCGGAATGGTCCCTTACTTATGTCACTTGTGATGGTATAATTTGTGCAATAAACTACCGAATCTATTAAACATTCATGCTCAAGGGTACTAAGATCTAACATGCTTTCATCCAAATAACTCCACGCAATATAACACAACGAGCATATTGAACCATTAAACCAGAGTAAACAAATAACTAATTAAACATAAACATAAACTAAACGAAACATCATGAATAAAGAATGAAGAAACAACATGCCTAAATAACACAATCATGCTTTGAAAATTAAATAAAAAGACTAAATTAACTCATGCTTAAAATAATAAATAAACGGCCTATAGAACTATGGCATGCTCAAATACAAATTTGGATGAGACGAGATACGTGCATCTTAAGTGGTACGTGGCGTTGTATCCCGAGTGCAGACCGCAATACCGTCCATTCGGAATCGGCTACGGAATTTACGTCCGGGTTTCCATCCGATATACCACAAAAGGGAACACACATCCCGCTCATCCAACAATCACATCATGCCTCAAACGACTCTCATGCAATAATATTTTAAAATAAATAAAATAAAACGAAAGAAGATAAGTAAAAAGGTGCCCTCAGGTCTAACCTCTTTTGTCGTCTCACGAAAGGGCGTTACACGTCCGTTGGAAGGGTGAATGATCCGCTACTTTTCCGATTTGCTAACTCAACGTCTTTCCTCGTTGTTTCGCTGTTCGGGTTGTTGTTTTCACTCTATTTCGCTGCTGTTGTTGGTGTCTTGGTTTTGTGGTGATTTTAGCGTGAAGCAAAAGGGGCTGATTTGCGGGATAATGGCGTGGTGTGAAGGCTAGGCGATGTGGGATAGGGGCTTATGAATGAAGGCAAGATGTGGTTGCTTGGTGTGGTCTGTTTAGGCGCTGAAGGCAATAGGTAAAGATCTGTGTTGATTGTGTGCTCGGTCGGTGGGTGAGGGCTGCTCGGGTGTGTTAGGTTATGTGCGTTGAGGTTTTAGTCGGTGAGTGTAAGGTGTTGGCAAGAGGCAGGCAGACGTGGAGTGTGCAATGGGCTATTTGGGTTAAGTAGTGTGCGGCAAGTGGCTTTATTCAGGTGAGGGAAATATGTTGTGGCGTGCAGGTCGTGCTTTGTGGTGTTAAGGCCAAGGGGGGCAAGCGTGAAGAGGCAATGGGCGAAGGTGTGGAGGCAGTGAATCTAGGTGACAGTGTGTGTGAAACGTGCATGATGGCTGCTGTGTGGCTAGCTGTGAACGTGTTTGTGGAGCATGTGGCTTTAGGTGTGAGTTGAGGCAGGGCTGTGTGGAGGGGACGTGTGGCTGTTGGCGTGGAGGGCTATGGCTGGGTGAGGACGTTTGGTGCGAAAGGAGAGGCTGCTAAGGGCGTAGGGGCCGAGTGATCTGTGACGTCTGAGGGCTTTGTGTCTTATTGTGGCTTTGGTTTGAGGGCTTTATTTGGCTGTGAGTGAATGGCGTTGAGTGAGTCTGAGGCGGTGAGGCAGGGCTGGTGGCTAGTTTGTTGGAGGGATACGTGGAGGCAAGGTTAGGGGTTTGTTCTTGTGGCTGGCTTGCGTGTAAAGTGCTATGTGAGTGGCGATTTGCTTCGTGAATGGAGATAGTGGGGGCTGGCTGATGACTGCTTATGCCTGAGGGATGAGGGCTGTGAGGAAGATGAAGATTAGGGTTTCTGGTTTTTTGGCCGTGAATTGTCTTAATTATGGAGAAGAGAGAGGGTTGCCGAGAGAGGGAGAATATGAGGTTGAAGATGAGTTTAGGGTTTCTGGTTTTTTTTTTTTTTGTTTTTGTTTTGTGTGTGCCGTGTCTTGTCTTGAATGAGAGCCGGCTAGGTTTAATTTTTGATTTGTTTATATAGTGAGGGGATGTATTAGGGTTTTGGTTAGTTTAATTAGGAAATAATATCAATTAATTGGGTGTATTATTTTAGGTAAGAAATATATAATTTAGGTGGTGAATTATTTAATTTGATTTTAATTTGGAGTGGTGATTATTTTATTTTAATTTTAGTTTAATTAGCTTTAATTTAATTCAATTGTATTTTAGATTAATTTTAATTAGCTTTAATTTAATTTCATTTTAATTTGTTTTAATTAAATTTGGTTTGATTATTAGATTTAGTTTTAATTAAATTTCAATTTAGTTATTTAATTGGTTTTGATTTAATTTAATTAGGTTTAATTGTGAATGCGTTTTAATTATTTAATTTAAGTTTAATTTGAGACATATATTTTAAATGTTTTAATTATTTTATTTGTGAGATGTGTTTTAAATGTTTTAATATTTAATTTGGATGTGTTTTAATAGGCTTGGGTCAGTGATGTATTTTAAAGCGGAGGTCCAACAAGCGAACCCGAAGCGAAACAAGCGAGTTAAATCCGACAAAATGCTAATTTCCAACTTTACCCTTCCAACGTCCGTTCTGCGGCTTTCACAATCAAAGAGGTAGTGTCTCCATACGAGACTCATCATCGGGACTTATATGCAAAAATGTAGTGCCTACACTTATGCATCTATTTTACGCTTGTAAATCCACTTGAGCCTATGTGTTTTATCCCTTAAGGTGCATCTACCAAGTCCCAGACTTGATTCTGATACATAGAGTCTATTTCAGATTTCATGGCCTCAATCCACTTGATTGAATCAATGTCACGCATTGCTTCGCTTTGTCCTAACTGGTGGGATCATCATTACAATGACCTGATCATGTTCCTCCTCAATATGAAAAACATATCTTTCAGGCTATGTGTTTCCCTACCAGACCTTCTGAGTTCATAACCTTGTGGTTGTTCCATCGCTGCCCTTTGAGGGGCCTGGGGTATATTCTATGTTAGTTTGTTCTTCTCGTACCTCTTCGAGGTCAAGTCTACTCCCACTGTATTTCTTGAAAAGGAATTCATCTCTAGAAATTTAGCATTTCGTTGAGACAAATGTTCTTTGTTCATTTGGGACGTAGAACACGTATGCTTTGAGTTCAAGGCATATCCTACAAACTTACATTTAACTGTCCTATCATCCAATTTGTTCGTTTGTGTGAGCTGGCATATGTGTCACATCTCCAAACTCTTAGATAAAAGACTAAGACGTTTCCCAGACCATAACTCATATGGTGTTTGACTAACAGTCTTGGAAGGACACTTGGTTTAGTAGTAGTGTTGCATTTTCTAAGCAAGACCCCAAAAGAAAGAGGTAGATCCGTGCCTAGCATCATTGATCGGACCATATCTAATAATGTACGATTTCTCCTTTCGGAGACCCCATTATGATGTGGAGTTCTCAGAGGAGACCACTGGGGAACACAATTTCATTTTCTCTCAAGTAATCTTGAAATTCGTTGCTTAAGTATTCACCACCTCGGTCAGACTTTAGTGACTTAATACTTTTATTAAGCTGGTTTTCTACTTCAGCCTTGAAGTCTTTGAATTTCTCAAAGGCTTCATATTTGTACCGCATAAGGTACACATATCTATATTGCGAATGATCATCGATAAAGGTAATAAAGAAGTAGAATCCACCTCTAGCGGTGACTGACATTGGTCCGCATACATCAGAGTGTATGAGTTCTAATGTCTCCGCTGCACGTTGTCTTTTACCTTTGAAGGGTAATTTGGTCATTTTACCAAGTAAACAAGACTCACAAGTTCCATAAGGTTTATATTTGAAGGGTTTGAAATACCCACCCGTATGTAGCTTAGTTAATCTTGTTTCATTGATATGACCTAAATGACTGTGCCACATAAGTGATTCATTGAGATTATTCGAGTTAACGTTGTATATATTAGAGGTTGAACATTCTTTGTTAGTTTGTAAGACATAGATACCATTATTCAAAATACCATCTCCATATTTTATTTCATTGAAATAAATAGAACATTCATTACAACTTTTAGGCATGAAAAGCCTTTATTACATAAAGAAAAAATTGAAAAGATGTTTTTTACTAGAGAATGTACATAAACACAATCTTCTACGTCTAAAACTAAACCATTCGGCAAAACTAATGAATAAGTCTGCACGCACATACAACCAGTTTTTGCTCCATTACTCATGCGTAAGTCAACCTCCCATGACAGAGTCTCCTACTGTTTCTCAGGCCCTGCACATTGTTACACAAGTGAGTCCCACAACCGGTGTCAAGCACCCAAGTATAAGGTTCAGAGTTTTGAGAATATAGTTCAATCATATACAACATACCTGAAGCATTGGGCTTCTTGGCCTCTTGGGCTTCCCTAGCTTTCTTGGCTTTCAAAGATCTGCAGTCTTTCTTCCAATGACCATTCTTTCCACAAAAGAAACATTTCCCCTTTCCTTTTTTCTTCTCCACCTTACCATTGGGCTTTAGGTGATCTGGAGCCTTGGCCTTGCCCTTATTTTTCTTTGGGCCTCGTGGCTTCAGGTCCGTACCCATAAGCATGACGAAGGTTTTAAGCTCCGGTTTCAAGTCCTTCTTTGCTTGCTTTATCAGATTGTGCAATTCTGCTAAAGTAACTTCTTTATCAAATAGATGAAACTGCATAATAAAGTTAGAGAATTCTTTTGGTAAGGATTGAAGAATTAGATTGTGGCCTATCTCATTATCCATGATGAACCTGAGGTTGGTCAATTTTTCAATGTGGCCAATCATCTTAAGCACATGTCCACTAACAGATCATTTTTTATACCTTATTTGGAATAAGGCACATGACACTTAGAATCTCACGATATAAACGGAAGTTGCATACAACTCATTCAAGTGAAAGATGATGGTTTGAGCATCCATATCTTCGTGAGCTTTCTGAAGTTCGTCCGACATAGAGCCAAGCATTATGCAAACTGCTTGCTCATCATCATCGACGTGTTTCTTCCAAGCATCAAATGTATCTTGGTCAGCATCTTATGCGGGTTGAAGGGAAATGGTCTTTCAAGAACATAGAAAATCTTTTCTTATCGTAAGATAATTTTAAGTTTCTAAACCAGTCATTGTAGTTGTCCCCTTTCATCTTTATGCTCATCAAGGATGGAACGAAGTGATACTCTGTTTGCCATTTGAATGTTTGTGAAATATTTTAACCCACCTGTTAAGAAAATGTCAAAATTAGGAATATGTTTTCATTAATGTTTCATAATAACATGGGCTTTTAATATTATGAAGTTGCTCCACTAAATTATTTTAAAATTTTAAGCAAATCACATTAACCCCAATATGATGGATTCTTGTGGGCAAGGATCCCATTATCATCATTTCATATCTTCGACTAGGACCGGTCGTTATAAAATATGATAATTAGGTAGGTTCCCAACCAATTTATGATATAAATCACAATTCCTTGATCATTGGGTTGGGCAATCAACATGCCATAGCTTATGCTAGTCATTGTGGACACCCAATCTTTGCCACACTAAGTTATAAGACCACGCCTAAGGGTCACTGCATCATATGACTCAGAAAATTCAAACCATTGTCAATAGTATGATTTAGGGACAAATTGGTATTGGTCAGTCTGGTAAAGCAAGTCCTGCAATACGGTTTAAGCCCTTTGGGTCTATACTTTACAATGGGAGGCAAATTTTAGACTTAAATTATTATTGAGGATTTTAGCAAGTTTAAGTGAATAAATGTCAAATGAATTCCTCCATTGAAAATTCCCCAGAGGGAGGGTGGAGCGAACTCCTTTAATACCCTTACCTCTTAGGCTCTTATTGCCTTGGTGACAGGAATAAACAATAGATCCTCCAAATTAGTCCAACACTTTAAATATGCTTTTAGGTAAGCTTTGAGTAAATGATTATCTAGATGTCTTCACAGCTTTTCCTTTTGGCCATAAAAAGGTAGTGAGTGAAGGAAGACACTAAATCATTATCTAACTCTAGTAATACCTTTGGTTAAATTAACTTTAGTTTGGAAAGTTTTATTAACTCCTTGGTCCCAACCCACTTGTATCTTCTATAATGTCTTTTATTATAAACATGTAATTTATATTTATTAGCCTTAAAGGTAATAAATCTCTAAGTTCATCACGGAATAATTAATTAGCTAAAGGATAAGCAATACACTCTCTATTTCTTAGAAAGTCTCTAGATGCTTGCACCCTAAAATAATCATGTCAATTCTAATCATACATAGAATCATCAAGCTTATGAGTTTTAATTGTTGGAGTTATTTTAGGCATTAAATAACTTACTTTTGCTATTCACGTTTTTCTGCAGAAGCGTGAACTTTAAATGCAATTTCATAATTCAAATCTTAACCAAATCATGCACAACTTGTACCTAAAATTAAGTTCAGGGTGTTAGCTTTTCAACGAGCTTTGAAATACCCAATTTCGAGTTCAAATGAGTGAGAACTAATCAAAACAAAAATGGCGCGCTGATACCACTGTTGGTAATCTGCCGCGAGTGCACAGCGAAAAATAAAAATTATTATGCCACTTTCCTTTTGCCCAAGACCCATTTGTTTTGATTATTCTACAAGACTAGGCATGTTACTATATATTCTAAGCATAAAACTCAAAAAACATGCAAAGAACATAAACATAAACCTAAACACGCTAACTATCATAAGAACTCTAATTAAAAAAAAAAAAAAAAGACTTACTTGAACCGAAGGCTCCTCCAGTCCTCCCTCCAATATACAAGCTTTTCTCGAGCTCATCAAGCTCTTCCACATTCCAAAGAGCCACCCAAGTGTGTGGCCTCCAAAGATGCACACACCAAAGCCAAAACTCAACGGCAAGACTACGCCTTGAGTGCACGGGTATTTTGCCCTTGGTGCTAGCCTAGGCAAATACCTCAAAGTTTTTAACTCGAGGTTCCTCTAGTCAATTAGACTTAAGGATCCTCAAAATCAGTGACTTACTCCTAAACTTTAGAGTTGCTCACTTATATAAACCCAAGATATGAAAGGTTTTGGTGTAGCAAATTTGTAAAGAATTCTTTGGGTTTTATAGTGCTCCAAAGAGAACAAAATTAATTAAGAATCCGATGTGGGATAAAAGCTAATTTAATCTTAGCCATTGGATCTTAATTTAGTGGTTTATTGAGATTATAAAATCCTAATAAGAGTTTGGGCCGAATTGGAATTTAAAACAAATAACAAAAAAATTTTACTATTCACATACTATTCACGTAATAGTAATTGATTTTTTTTTTTTTTTTATTCCAATTCCCAAAGTGCCCCCATCGTCATTCACCAATCCCTAAGCCACTATGGAACCTCATAAATGATATGTTCAATAATTAAACACATTGAACCATTTATGAACAATTCATACAGCAATCATATATGCTGTTATATTTGTACTGTGCACTGTTAACCATTGATTTCGACTTTGTTGTGTGTGACCGTTTGGGTTCCCCTTAAGTTGGACATGAAATTAATCGTGATAATTTAATCGAACATAAATTATCCTCCGATCAGATGGTCGTTCGATTTCAATGACCAAGGTTGACAACTAGCAATATGCCAAGGCCCCCAAATGAGAAGGAAATATATATATATATATATATATATATATATATATATATATATATATATACCCATTCTGTATGCGATTTACTTATGATACGGTCCCTCGTCTAACTGTATCCCCACCTATTGACCTAGGGTACGGAAAGTGTCTACCCATATAGTCAAAGGTATGATGTGATAGTGTCATGATTCGTGTTAACCCAAGAATCTCACATGATTCTTCCGTTGTGGCCACAGTCTCAAACACTTATCACACATATCAACCCGCGAACTGGAATATTACTCTTATAAGTAAATATTATCCGAGAGAGTGGCGATTCTCTGTTGTATCTTTAACAAACTTCATGTGTTTCAACAAATGACCCAATCATACCCTTATGACCGAATGTTTTGAACCGGCGAAGGAGAATGTCAAATTTATTTGATCCACACATAAGATTGTAAAGACCTCAAGTCAAAGGACTAGTCAGATAATCGATACATGAAAGTTCTCACAGACACATGGGATAAACACTCCATATGAAAACTTTTGGCGGTCAGTTCGATGGACACGAGCAACTCATGCATCCATATGATACACCAAGCGGACGGATCTCCGCTAGTAGCCTATGAGATCGACTACCCCACTTAAGGGCGGATCATATCGTCATGCTAGTCTCTCCGCTTTGTGAACGCCCAGATTATTCACAAAACTATGTCTAGGAACATTTAAAAGTAATGATTCTCATAAGGCGTGAAAGCCATTGTCTTATTACTCCAAGGGCTTTATTACAGTGTTGATGATTTATATAAGTTATGTAAGACGCGTATAATAAAGATTTTCATTTTATTAATTAATGAAAATATTACAAATACATGTACATATAGCCCATCCACAAGTTGGGTATAGGGCATATCCCTAACACGAACGAGTCTCCAAACACAAAAAAATCATCCATGAAAACCTCCATACTTTGTTCCAGCAAGTTTGAGAAGATGGCCATCATGCAACGTTGAAATGTAGGAAAATCATTACATAGTCTAAATGGCATCCTGTGGAAAGCAAAAGTACCATACGGACATGTAAAAATAGTTTTCTCCTGATCTTCTAGGGCGATGGCAATCTGATTATACCACGAGTATCCGTCCAGAAAATAATAGAACTCATGTCCCACCAATCTGTCTAGCATCTGATCAATGAATGGTAACTGGAAATGATCTTTCATTGTTGCTTTGTTCAACTTTTTGTAGTCCTTGCATACTCTCCATCCAGTCACCGTTCTTGTTGGAATCAACTCGTTCTTTTCATTTGTGACTACAATTATTCCTCATTTCTTGGCACACATTGCATAGGACTCACCCACGTGTTGTCAGAGATGGGGTAGATGATGACGGCATCCAACCATTTGATAAAACATCCGGAAGTGTGTTATGTGTATTATTAAAGTCATTTTAAAAAAAAAAATAATAGTAATAAAATTAAAAAAATGAAAATTATCAAACATCCACCAAACATGCTTGCATGTTTGGTGTAGGATTTGGTGTCATGTTTGTTGGAGCAATTGGTGGAGAAATTGGGGGAAGCCTTTAGATTTGCCTATAAATACCAAGCTAAACCTTATAAATTTTTCATGCTTTCTTTGGAGGAATTTCTCCATGAAAACCTAAAGGAAAATGTCTTGTATATTTATTTAAGTTTTTTTGTATTTTCTTTTTATTTAATTAATAAAATTTTATGTGTTTTCATTTACAGCATGAGCAGGTAATCTCATTCCGCTGGGTTGAAAATGTGAGACTTTTAATATAATAAATTAGATTTATCTCCTTATTTTAATTAAAATTTGGATTAATTAGTTACCGCCTATATGGCCGGTTTAGGTGACAACCTTATTTACCGCCTATATGGTCGGTTTTACATTCCAGACGTAGTTTCCGCCTATATGGTCGGTTTAGGTAATAATATTGTTACCGCTTATATGGTCGGTTGGACTTAATTGAGACAAATGGAATTTCTGCCTTTATGGTCTGGTTAAATATAATTAATTAATTGGTAAACATTGACAATAAGCGAGATTTCTAATTTTGAAATATTAAAAGTGGATCATTTAACCCCAACATTTTCTTTCATTATTGTAATTTTACTTTTATTTATTTTCAAGTTATTTTTTATGATGTTTTGTTTAATTAAGTTTTTAGTAATCCTAGGTATGTGTCGTAGCTAAATACATAATCTAGGGGTGTGATGAATTCCAATATCACCGGTTTATAAAGTTGGTTATTTTATGTCTTGGGTAATATAAAGGTTTATTTATTGAGTCTTAAGCTTAATGCTTCTTGTTAACTGGCCATTAATAAGATTGATCTAGTAAACTTAAAATAAACTTCACGAAGGAATTTTAGGTTTCAGCCTTAGACTCAATAGCTCACGATCTCACCTCGGGGCATGGTGACCCTTAGGTAGATTTCCTTATAGGATAGACATATACCTGTCGGGCGGGGGTAGCCACAATTTGAATTTATTCTAAATGAATTCAGGTAACTTGGGTAACATAGACATATGATTAATTGGGTTATTTAGGTGTTTGCATCTGACCATCGACAGAGGCTTTTGCATATTTTCGTGTTCCAGTTTAATAAACCGATATATTGCACAAACATGAGATAACCACTTCATCTTTAAAAGATATTGGAAGGATTCACAACCCTAGATAGTTTTATAATATTGAATTTTCCTTTAATTTACTTTCGCACTGTTTTATTTACTTGTTTTAGCAAAAATCACCATCCAATCAACAAACCAATCTATTAGGTACTTGTAAACATTTAACTTCATAAATTGATAGCTAAAATATTAAGTCCTCATGGGATTGATATATTTTATACAACTTGAATGATATGTGCATTTGCGTTACGTGAGTGATTTCACCGATCAAGTTTTTGGCGCGTTGTCGGGGACTTATTTATCTTTTACTATTAATTTTGGGGTTATATACCTTTACTTGTGTCTAATTTATTTTTACTTATTATTTTTATTTTCTTATGTTTCAGGTTCTCAGACACTACATGAGAAGAACTAGAAGCTTTGAAATTCGTCCGCTTGACCCTGAAATTGAAAGAACAATCAGACAGTTGAGAAGGGAAAGGCGAGAAGCACTGATCAACATGGAACCTAAACCTTTGGAGGTTGTACCACCAATTCCCATTCAAGACAGAACTATTCAAGTGGTTGACGACTTCATTTCATGTATTTTACTTCCTCCTTTACCAGCAAATGCGTGTGACATCAATACATGCATCCAGATGATACATCAGTCAGTTCAGTTTGGGGGGAATGCAACTGAAGATCCTAATGCCCATATCAGCAACTTCCTGGAAGTTTCCGGGACTTTCAATTACAATCGAGCGGCTAAAAAAGCAATGAGACTGCGTATTTTTCCATATTCCTTGAAAGATAGAGCTAAGGCTTGGCTACATTAACTACCAGCAGGTTCCATCACAACTTGGAACACTCTAGCCACCAAATTCCTTGCAAAGTACTTTCCACCAGCCAGAACTGCAAAGCTGAGGAATGACATCACATCTTTTGTGCAACATGACTCAGAATCCCTCTGCGAAGCTTGGAAAAGATACAAGGAATTGCTATGGAAATGTCCTCACCATGAGATTGCAAAGTGGCTACAAGTCCAAACCTTCTACAATGGACTTTCTGGACTAATGAGAACCACAATTGATGCTGCTACTGAAGGAGCTTTAATGGAAAAATGAGAGGATCAGGCTTGAGATCTAATCGAATAAATGGCCAACAACAGTTCTTTGTTGCCAACAGAAAGGAGCATGATCCAACGAATCACTGGAATTTATGAAGTTGGAGCCAACACAGCAATGAATGCAAAGTTGTATCAGATATGCAAATTTATGGAAACTCTTAGGGTAATGCTGGATCCATAAATTCACCATATGGACGAACACCAGAGACAAACCAACATGATGAGACGGTGAATTATGTCAACAATTTCAACAGACATGGGAACAATCAATATTCCAACATCTACAACACAGGTAGATGAACTATCCCAATTTCGCATGGAGTAACAATTTAGGGCAAAGGAACAATCCACCACCCAGATTCCAACAGAAAAAAAAGCCAGGAGTATGAAAAAGAACTAGGAATAACATAAGTGCTGGCTCACTTGAAAAGGATAGAAGAAAAATACGACTCTCGAGCAGCATCATATGATGCTATGTTTCAATCACAAGCAGTATTAATTCAAGGCCAAACATCATCTTTCAAAACTCTAGAGAATCAAAAGGGACAACTGGCCAATGCTCAGAGTTACAGACCGCAAGGTAACCATCCTAGCAACACAGAACCAAATACAAGGAACCGAGGGAATGAGCAATGTCAAGCTATTACTTTGAAAAGTGTAGAGTGGTAAATGTATCACTATTTCCCACTCATTTGACCTAATATTTTGAATAGATTCTTGAGTTTTGTGAATATTTTGATGTGTTTTGTGTTATTTTGTAGATAAATAAAGTTTCAGGACATTCTGGAGGTGATTTGGGGCTAAAATAGTGAAAAAAGACAAAAGGGTAAAATCATCATTTTACGAGTCGCGACGCGCAATCCTTTGGCGTCGCGATGCCTAACGTGCGCCGCTCCATGCTAACATGCGCCAGGGACACATGTCAGAATCTGAGAAGTTTGACTTTGCTAACGTGTGTCGTGCCATATGTCATCATCACAGCCCATCTGCTAACGTGCATCGTGCCACGTGTCATCATCCTATGGTGCCGACAATCGCCATTACCACGTGTTGCCATGTGTCACCCTATGTGTCAGCCACATCATCGCCATGTCAGCAGAAGACTAAGTCAACTTTACCACGTCACCGCCACATCATCTTCAGCCAATCATAGCGCGCCACGTGTCATAATCCTATGGTGCCGACAATCGCCATCGCCATGTGTCGCCACGTCATTGCCATGTCAGCTCAATCATTCAGCTCCCATCTGCCTCTGCCACGTGTCACCTTATCACCTTATCCATTGCCATGTGTCGAGGTCTCCGTGTTCCGCATCGCCAATCACACGCATCGCGACGCGAGTTGCACGTCGGGACGCGTCACCACCACCGAGGCCTATAGATTCAGCTCATTCTTCTGATTTCAGATGTACCTTCCTCTCTGAATTCTCTGATGTAAATAAGGAGTTTGTATCTAGTTTTCCTTAAATTTTAGTTTGTAATTAATTTTTAGTTACTTTCTGTAATAATAATTTACTTTCTTTACTTTTTCAGTTTTTACTATTCATCTATGAGGAGGTAACTTCCCCCTGCTAGGGTGAAAGGTAAAACTTTTATTACTGCTATTTAGATTAATCTCTCTAATTATAATATATTCACTATTTAAAATTTGACTTAACAATGATACCGCTATATTGGTCGGTCGGTAATAAATTATAAAATGGTTTTAATCTTACTAAGTATGGATACCGCTGGTTGGTCGATTGGTAATTTACCGCCTATATGGCTGGTTTATGGACAAATATTGATACCGCCTTTATGGCAGGTCGGACTTAATTTGACTTAATCAGGTTACCACCTATTTGGCTGGTTGGTAATGTTATCATAAATTAATATATTATATTAAGGGAGATATCTAAAATAGTAGTGGTAAAAGTAGATCCTTTAACCCCTAGCATTTATTTTATTATAATTTTACTTTTCAGTATTTACTTTACCGCATTTACTTTTCAGCATTTTACTTTGTCTTTTTATTTTTAAGTTTTTACTAGCCCTAGTTATGTGTCGTAACTAAGTTAGTTATTTGCGGTTGTGATGAATTTTAATATCACCAGTTTATAAGGGGTTATTTCATAAATTGGGTAATTTATAGGTTTACTTATTAAGTCTTAAGCTTAATGCGTCTTGTTAACTGGCCATTAATAAGATTGATCTGGTAAATCTAAAATAAACTTGACAAAGGAATTTTAGGTTTTAGCCTTAGACTTAATAGCCCACGATCTTCCTTGAGGATAGATAACCCTTTAATAGATTTCCTTATAGGATAGACATATACCTGTCGGGCGGGGGTGGCCATAATTGGAACTTAAACTTAATGAATCCATGTAATTTGGTTGACATAGACATATGGTTCAATTGGGTTAAACTGGGTATTTGCATATGACCATCGACATAGGCTTTTGCATAATTTTGTGTTCTAGGTTAGTAAACCGATATATTACACAAACATGAAATAACCACTTCATCTTTAAAAAGATATTGGAAGAAATCACAACCCTGGATAGTTTTATAAATTTGAATTTTCCTCAACCTACTTTTACACAATTTTATTTACTTGTTTTTAAATTTAAAGTCATCACCCAATCAATCAATCAATCTGTTAGATACTAGTAATCATTTGGCCTCATAAAAATTAAATACTTAGGTTTTAAGTCCTCATGGGATCGATACTTTTTATACTACTTGAACGATACGTGCGCTTACATTATATGCGTGTGATTACGTCGGTCAAGTTTTTGGCGCCACTACCGGGGACTTATTTATCCTTCACTATTAGTTTTGAGGTTAGATAAGTTACTTGTATCTAATTTCTTTTTACTTATTGTTTTTGTTTTCTTGTGTTTCAGTTTCTTAGAAACTACATGAGACGAATGAAAAGCTTTGAAATCTGACCGCTTGACCCAGAGATTGAAAGAACCATAAGACAGTTGAGAAGGGAAAGGCGTGAAGGTCAAGATGCTTTAGTCAATATGGAATCTGAACCTCTGGAAGTTGCACCACCAATACCCATTTGAGACAGAACCATTCCGATGGTCGACGACTTCATTTCCTATATTGTACTTCCTCTTTTACCAGCAAATGCATGTGACATCAAAACATACATTCAGATGATTCAGCAATCAGTGCAGTTTGGGGGAAAGCAACTGAAGATCCTAATACCCACATCAACAACTTCCTGGAAATTTGTGGCACTTTCAATTACAACCGAGAAGCTGGAGAAGCAATGAGACTGCGGGTTTTTCCATACTCCTTGAAAGACAGAGCTAAAGCTTGGCTACATTCACTACCAGCAGGTTCCATCATAACATGGAACACTCTAGCCACCAAATTCCTTGCAAAGTATTTTCCACCAGCCAGAACTGGAAATCTGAGGAATGATGTCACATCCTTTGTACAACAAGACTCGGAAACTCTCTACGAAGCTTGGGAAAGGTACAAAGATTTTCTCCGAAAATGTCCTCACCATGAGATTCCAAAATGGCTTCAAGTCCAAACATTCTATAATGGACTTTCTTGACTGATGAGAACCACAATTGATGTTGCTGCTGGAGGAGCTTTGATGGCAAAATGAGAAGATCAAGCCTAGGACCTAATCGAAGAAATGGCCAACAACAGTTCATTGCGGCCAACAGAAATGAGCATGATCCAAAGAATTGCAGGAATTTATGAAGTTGGAGTCAATACAGCAGTCAACGCCAAGCTGGATCAGATATGCAAATTCATGGAGACTCTTACCATTGGAGCCACAAGTTCACCATATGGAGGAGTACCAGAACCAAACCAACTTGAAGAAACGGTGAATTATGTCAACAATTTCAACAGACAGGGGAACAATCCATATTCCAACCCCTACAACCCAGGGTGGAGGAATCATCCAAATTTCTCATGGAGTAACAATTCAGGGCAAAAGAATTATCCACCACCCATATTCCAATAGCAACAGAACAAAGGCCAGGAGCAGGCAAATGAACCAGGAATAGCGAAAGTGATGACTCAGTTAAAAAAATAGAATGCTATCTTTTAGATCCAATCTGCCTCTATCAAAGCACTGGAGAATCAAATTGGACAACTGGCCAATGCTCAGAGTTACAGACCGCCAGAGAATCTTCCCAGCAATACATAACCAAATCCAAGGAATCGAGGGAAGGAATAATGTCAAGCCATTACCTTGAAAAGCGGCACTGAGTTCAACAAAGATATTAGAATCAAGGAAACTATTGAAGAAATTCCAAAAGAAGCAGAGGAAAAAAAAGCAAAGGAAAAAGATCAAATCACTCCACCTCCACCTTTTCCACAGCGACTTCAAAAAAATAAGCTGGACAAGCAATTTGCTCGATTCTTGGAGGTGTTCAAAAAGCTGCATATCAACATTCCATTCGTAGAAGCCTTAGAAGAAATGCCCAGTTACGTCAAATTCATGAAAGACATTCTTTCACGAAAATGAAGATTGGGAGATTACGAGACAATAGCATTGACGAAATAATGCAGTGCCATTATTCAAAGGAAACTTCCCCCAAAGTTGAAAGATCCTGGCAGTTTCAAAGTCCCATGCACTATTAAAGAACATTACATCGGTAAGGCTTTATGTGATTTAGGTGCAAGTGTTAATTTGATGCCTTTTTCTATTTACAGGAAACTACAAATTGGAGAAGCAATGCCTACCTCAGTGTCTCTGCAACTTGCTGATAGAACACTCGCATTTCCAAGTGGTGTTGTTGAAGATGTGCTGGTCAAAGTCGACAAACTCATTCTCCCAGTAGATTTCATTATCCTTGATATGAAGGAAGATAAAGATGTACCTATCATCCTTGGAAGACCATTCTTGGTGACAGGATGAACTGTTATTGATGTCTAAAAAAGAGAACTAACCATGAAAGTTCAAGACCAAGAAGTTACATTTAATGTTTTCAAAGCCATGAAATTCCCGAGCAATGAAAATAAAGAAGAATGTTTCAGAGTTGATGTTGTTGATAGTATCGTTCAGGATACTGAGCCAAATCTCACGGATACACTTGAAGCTTGCATCACCAACATGACTGACAGCGAGCTAGATGTTGAAATCTTGGAATGTATCAACTACCATGACAAACCATTCCGATTCAAATCAACACCACCAGTTGAAAGTCTGGAACTTCCAAAGAAAGATCGAATCAAGCCCTCAATTGAAGAACCACCACAGCTGGAGCTGAAGTTACTACCGAGCCATCTCAGGTATGCATTTCTTGGAAACTTTTCTGAATTACCTGTTATTATTTCTTTTTCACTAATATTGGAGTAGGAAGAAAAGTTGCTGAGAGTGTTACGAGAGCACAAGAAAGCCATTGGTTGGACTATAGTAGACATTCGAGGCATTAGTCCATCATTTTGCATGCACAAGATTCTGATGAATGATGAGTAAAAACCCACAGTGGAGCATCAACGGAGACTCAATCCAATCATGAAGGAAGTCATGAAGAAAGAAATCATCAAATGGTTGGATGCTGGTATCATCTACCCCATCTCAGATAGCACTTGGGTGATTCCTATGCAGTGTGTGCGAAAGAAAGGAGGAATCACTGTAGTCACAAATGAAAAGAACGAGCTAATTCCAACAAGAACAGTGACTGGATAGAAAGTATGCATGGACTACCGAAAGCTGAAAAAAGCCATGAGAAATGACCATTTTCCGCTGCCATTCATTGATCAAATGCTGGACAGACTAGCGGGACATGAGTTCTATTACTTTCTGGATGGATATTCAGGGTACAATCAGATTGCTATCGCCCCAGAAGATCAGGAGAAAACCACATTTACATGTCCCTATGGTACTTTTGCTTTCCATAGGATGCCATTTGGATTATGTAATGCCCCCTGCCACTTTTCAGTGTTGCATGATGGCCATCTTCTCAGGCATGCCGGAGTAGAGTATGAAGGTATTCATGGATGATTTTTCTGTGTTTGGAGACTCTTTTGACCACTGCTTACAAAATCTGGAACATGTGTTACAAAGGTGCGAAAATACAAACCTGGTACTCAACTGGGAGAAATGTCACTTCATGGTGCAGGAAGACATTCTTCTTGGACACCGGATCTCACAAAAGGGAATCGAGGTAGACAAAGCAAAGATTGAAACAATTGGAAAACTACCTCCACCAACATCTGTCAAAGGGATTCGGAGCTTTCTTGGACATGCTGGTTTTTACCGGAGATTTATCAAAGACTTTTCCAAAATTGAAAAACCTCTTTGCAATCTTCTGGAGAAGGATGTGCCTTTCAACTTCACCAAAGAATGCCATGAAACTTTTGAAATCCTAAAACAGAAGCTGGTCTCTGCTCTCATCATTGTAGCACCAGACTAGACCCTTCTATTTGAGGTGATGTGCGATGATAGTGATTTTACTGTAGGTGCAGTTTTGGGACAACGAAAAGCAAAGATTTTCCACACCATTTACTACTCCAGCAGAACTCTGAATGAAGCTCAACTCAACTACACAACCACTGAAAATGAATTACTTACTTGCAGTTGTGTTCGCTTTTGACAAATTTCGCTCTTATCTGCTGGGTCCCAAGTAGTGGTCTACACAGATCATTCAAAAATCAAATATCTAATCGTGAAGAAAGATGCCAAACTCAGATTGATTGACCGGCGTAAACACACACGTATAACGCAAGCGCACGTATCGTTCAAGTAGTATAAAAATATCGATCCCACGAGGACTTAATTCCTACTGTTGTTATTAATTATTGAATCTATTTATTTACAGATATCTAATTGAGGAGAAGAGAATGATTGCTTGATTGATTTGGTTGATTGTAGATTTGCTAAATAAATAAAAAGACAAAATAAAATACTAAGGAAAATAAAAGACACAAAGATTCAGGATTGTGAATCATTCTAATATCATTTAAAAGATGAAGTGATTATTTTAAAGTTGGTATATATTGATTTATTAACCTGGAACACTAAATTATGTGTAAGCCTCTGTCGATGGTCAGACACACAATACCTAGTATAATCCAATTGAACCATATGTCTATGTCAACCAAATTACCTAAATTCATTAAGTTTAAGTTCCAATTATGGCTACCCCCGCCCGACAGGTATATTCCTATCCTGTAAGGAAATCTATTAAAGGGTATCTATCCTCAAGGAAGATCGTGGGCTATTAAGTCTAAGGCTGAAATCTAAAATCCCTATGTCTAGTTCATTTTAGATTTACCATATCAAACTTATTGGTGATCAGACAACAAGAAGCATTAAGCTTAAGACTTAATAAATAAACCTTTAAATTACCCAACTATAAAATAATCCCTTATAAACCGGTGATATTAAAAGTCATCACTACCCCAGATAACTAACACATAACTAGTACTAGTAAATTCATAAAAGTAAAAGACATAAAGTAAAAATGTTGAAAAGTAAAATACAATAAAATAAAATGCTAAGGTAAAAGGAATTACTTTTACTACTACTAATTTAGATATCTCCCATAAAATAATATATAAACTTGTGATAAATTTACCAACCGACCAGTCTGGCGGTATCCTGATTAGTCAAATTAAGTCCAACCAGCCATTAAGGCGGAACCAAAAATAAATTTATCAACCGACCAGTCTGGCGGTATCCTTGATTAGTCAGGTTTAAACCAGATTAAAATTAAATTACCAACCGACCAATATAGCGGTATTCCTTATTAAGTCAATATTTAAATAGTTAATATATTATTTTTAAGGGAGATTAATCTAAATAGCAATAGTAGAAGAATTACCTTTCACCCTAGCTGAGGAAATTATTTCAACATGTTGAATAGTAAAAACTGTAAAAAGTAAAAAGTAAAAATTAAATTACTATTATTACAAAAAGTAATTAAAATTATTTACAAAACTAAAAATAAAAACTAAAAAAAATAAAGTTCTAGAGAGAGAACTCTCTCTTTAGAGAGAAATCAAGAGAGAGAGAGGTGTGTTGAAATCTGAACTTTGCGCTGAATTTATAGGAAAATTTTTCACTGTTCGCGCGTCGCGACGCCAAGGATCTCAGAGTCGCGACGCTGGATTTGTCGACGTGGCACGATGAGAAGGCGACACGTAGCAAGGCGGCTGACTGTTCACGCGACACGTGTCAAGGCGGCTAATTCTCAATTATTGTGATGACGTCATTGATGACGTCATGCTGAAGCGGCGACGACGTGGTGATGACGTGGCGTGGCGGCTGACTGTTCACTTGTCGGCACAATAGGATTGCGACACGTGGCGACACGTGTCAAGTTGTGATTGGCTGAGGCTGACGTGGCAAGTTGACTCGGTTGACCTGCTGACGTGGACGATGATGTGGCATGACGCGTGGCAAGGTTGACTTGTTGACCGATGATGTGGCTGATGACGAGGCGACACGTGTCAAGTCTTAGTGTCGGCAGCAAATGATGATGACACGTGGCACGGCGCATGTTAGCAGATGGGATGTGATGGTGACACGTGGCACGGCGCATTTTAGCAAAGTCAAAACTTCTCAAATTGTTGACCGTTGACCTGGCGCACGTTAGCAGATTCGGCTCACGCTGGGCGTCGCGGCGCGCAGTGTTCCAGCGTCGCGACGCGCAGAAGACGAAAATATCCCTGTTGACACATTTTTGTGTCCGGTTTTGCCCAAATTTGCCTCCAATGCTGTCCAAACTTTATTTATCTGCAAGATAACAATAAAACACATCAAAACGTTCATAAAACTCAAGAACTATACAAAATATTAAGTTAAATGAGTGGGAAATAGTGATATAAATACCACTCATCATTGATCCGTTGGATACTTCTTCTGCAAGAATTTGACGTGGAGATCAGAGACTTGAAAGGGACAGAAAATCAGGTGGCAGATCATTTATCGAGGCTTGAGAATAGAGAAACAGCTGGCAAATAACTGAAAATCAAAGAAACTTTTCCAGATGAACAGCTGTTTTCCATGAAACAACATGATGTCCCTTGGTATGCTGACTATGTCAACTTCATTGTATCAGGAAAATGGCCGTTGGAATGGACAACTTAGCAAAAGAAGAAGTTTTTCAAAGAAGTCAAGCATTATGTCTGGGATGAGCCGTACCTGTTCAAACATTATGCTGATCAATTATTGAGACGGTGTGTTCCATAGGAGGAAGTCAACAGTGTTTTACAGCACTGTCATTCATCACCATATGGCGGACACTTCAGCGGGAATAAAACTGCAGCTAAAATCCTTCAATCAGGTTTGTTCTGGCCCACTCTTTTTAAAGATGCTTATATTTTTTTTCTTCAATGTGACAGGTACCAGAGAACGAGGAATATTTCGAGGAGAAATGAATGACCTTTGCAAAACATTTTGGAAGTGGAGATATTCGATGTGTGGGGTATTAATTTTATGGGACCCTTTGTTCCATCATTCAGAAACATATACATATTGGTTGTTGTACACTATGTCTCCAAATGGGTTGAAGCAATTGCACTGCCATCCAATGATTCAAAAGTGGTGATCAAGTTCCTTAAAAAGAATATTTTCACTCACTTCGGAACACCTCAGGCAATTATCATTGATGGTGGCACATATTTCTACAACAAATATTTCGATGTGCTCCTAACCAAATATGGAGTTACTCATAAAGTTGCCACTGCTTACCATCCTCAGTCAAATGGACATGTTAAAGTTTCAAACAGTGAGATCAAAAGAATCTTGGAAAGAACCGTCGGATCAATAAGGAGGGACTAGTCTACAAAACTGGATGACGTATTATGGGCCTATCGGACAGCTTACAAGACACCTATTGGTATGTCCCCATATCGATTGGTGTTTGGGAAAGCATGTCATCTGCCAGTTGAGCTTGAACATAAGGCGTACTGGGCACTGAAGAATTTGAATCTTGATTCACAAGCTGCAGGAGAGAAACGACTTCACCAACTCAACAAATTGAAGGAGTTTAGTCTACAAGCTTATGAGAATGCTAGATTATACAAAGAAAAGACCAAGAAATGGCATGACCGAAAAATAGTGCGCAGATAATTGGAACCAAGGTAGCAAGTGTTGTTGTACAATTCACGGTTGAATTTTTTCCCTGGAAAGTTGAAATCAAGGTGGTCAGGTCCATTTGTGATCACTCAGGTTTTACCATATGGAGCTGTTAAGTTACTATATCCCAGCACCAACAACACATTCAATGTTAACAGTCAGCGTGTCAAGCACTACTGGGGAGAATCATTTGAGTGACAAAAAGAAAATGTCACACTTTCAGATCCAGCCTAACGTTCGAGAAGTCACATCTAGCTGACGACGTTAAACTAAGCGCTTGTAGGGAGGCAACCCGTGCAATTTGTGTATATATTGTGATCTGGTGTGTTTTATTTTTGTGTGTTTAATTTTTACAGTAAAGTCATTTCACGATGGAAGAAGCTCTCACAAATCTTCACAAGCAATTTCCTTCTCTCCCTCAAAAATATCTGATGAAAGTCTACAAAGCTCGCTTGGAATGGATGAGACTACTAATGATTAAAGGTATTCCTACTGACATTCGTTGGATAATCGAAGCACGGGTCCAATTAGCAAGTGAGTACTCTGATTCTTATAATTCTTATTTGCCTGGTTTTGGAAGAAGCACCTATGCAAAGAAACGTAGAGCTAAGGAAATGGGTGTTTGTTACAAATGTGCACATTGGAATTGGAATACTCGTTGTCGTTCTTTAGGATGGTGTCTGATAATCGCGAAGATAAAATTAAATTCATTATGGATGGCTTGAGTAAGGAGTTTTATATGATATATCTTCGACTCTTGAGATGCATCCCAGTGGATATGTTCATATAGCCATCCGTAAATTACATACACAATTCCAAAAAGAAAGACAACAATTAAGTCTCGAGAATCTGACTCAAAAAGACCATGTTTGCCAATTTATTAGAAAATTGGATGGGAAGCTTGTCCTTGACGCATAGACGTCAATCAAGCCGCTAATTTTCTTGTACATATTATATCTCTTTGTCTTTTCCTAATAATTGTGATGTGTTTTGTTGTTTTCTTTTATTTTCTCTGATAGGATCCATACCTTTTTGACTATCACGATTTATTTTATTGTTTAACTAATAATTGTCATTTGGCAGGTACTAGTGCTATTATTTTTACTCACCCTTTTTCAGGTGTTATAAATTCAATTCATCATTGCACTCTTGAAGGTATCCAGATAAAAATGGAAGTCACTTCAAGAATACGAGTTGAAAACATCTGTGTGTTTTGCGGTACTAGTGTTGGTACTAAGCCACAATACGTAGCAACAGCACATGAATTGGAACAAGTCATAGCTGAGAAGAATATACACCTAGTATATGGCGGAGGCAGTCTTGGACTAATGGGGATCGTTTCAAAGGCCATACAGGATGGAGGCAGTCAAGTTCTGGGAATCATCCCAAAATCCTTGGCAGAGGCAGATCTTATAGGATCATCAAACGGAGAAGAACTGATCGTGCCAGGTATGTCTGAACGACTAGTGGAAATGATTAACCGTGCTGATGCTTTTATTGCTTTGCCAGGTGGTTTGGGTACGTTTGAGGAGATTTTCACAGTGCTATCTTGGGCAAACTTGAACATTCACTAGAAACCAATTGGATTGTTCAACGTAGATGGATTTTATGATTTTCTTTATGTATTTCTTGATGATGCTCGGAGAAATAGTTTCATGTCAAAACTTTTAAAAGAACTCATCTTCACAGCCAGAACTGCCCAGTATTTAATTGACCAAATATTAGCTTATGAACCACAAATTGACCCTATCATTTCCAAGATAAAATGGTCCGATGATGATCGTGGTAAGAAGCGTCGGATAAATCTAAATCTTAACCTTTAAATTTCCCATTTAGATGTAGAATTTCATCTAACCAGATACTATCTTCTAAACTCAGCTTCTACTTTTTAAGACATTGGGGACAATGTCTCATTTAGGTTTGGGGGTGGGGAATAGTTGTAGTATTTTGTTGTTTTTATTTTTAGTCCAAAATTTTTCGGAAAAATAAATAAATAAATAAATCTGAGATCCGAGTAATTAAATCTGTAAGGGTGTTTTAACACCTAGTGCCCTAAAGCCAACTAGTTTGGGAGTCACTGGCCCAACACTCGCTACATGGATCGAAAGATGCTGCAAAAATATATATATCTGAAGTCTGAGGAATAAGTCTGTAGGGGTGTCTTAACACCTAGTGCCCTAAAGCCAACTGGTTTGGGAGTCACTGGCCCAAAGCTCGCTACATAGATGGAAGATATTGTATATAAATAAAAAAAAAATTGAAAAATTTTACAATTTTTTTTTTTGTGTTTTTAATTTGATTAATCGGGTGAAATTGGTAAGAGATAGCTGTGTAATGAGTTTCCACTCCTGAGACGTATCTCAAACCTATTTCGGAACGAGTTAACTTTTGTTTATTTCCTTTTAAATTATTTAATTTGTGAATTCTCCATAATACTGACTAAAATGGATCTTCATATGCTCAGTTGGCATGTATTATCAACATGCATGGTAACATACGAACATGAGCTATAATTGAAAAGCTTGTAATATTCAGTGCTCTAGTTTTATTGGAGGAAGCATCTATGAAAAGCGATGGGATAAAAAAAATCAGAAAAATTAGAAAAATTATTCCATTGCTGCAAAAAGGTGTGAATTCTGATAAAACTTTAGGACAAAAATATTACTCTCTTATCAACTGTACTTGTGACTGTTGTGGGCAAAAATGAGTTGATTAATATTTTTTTGGTTTTGTATATGGAGAATGGTAAATATATCGGAGAATTTACTTATTCGGCAATTTAGAAAGAAAGAAAACAACTAGTGACTTGGAGTAGAAGTTTCACCTGATTAGTCACTAAGTTCTTTATTCTATTTTCTCTTGTCTTTTTGCTTTTGTGTGCATTAGTTTTACTTTCATTTTACTTTTGTAATATGTTTGTGGGTATCATTGCTGTAAACCTTCACGAGACTACAACTCGTCCACTAGGGACACCTATGGGTTTAAAGACTTGTTGCATACGCTAAATGCAACTGTGATCCCTACGAAAGTGGCTTAACTTAACTTAATTTTATTTTTATGATTTTATGTTTAGCTCGAGGATTAGCAAAATGTTAGGTTTGGGGTGTGATGAGTGGTAAATGTATCACTATTTCCCACTCATTTGACCTGATATTTTGAATAGATTCTTGAGTTTTGTGAATATTTTGATGTGTTTTGTGTTATTTTGTAGATAAATAAAGTTTCAGGACATTCTGGAGGTGATTTGGGGCTAAAATAGTGAAAAATAACAAAAGGATAAAATCGTCATTTTACGCGTCGCGACGCGCAATCCTTTGGCATCGCGATGCCTAACGTGTGCCGCTCCATGCTAACATGCACCGGGGACACGTGTCAGAATCTGAGAAGTTTGACTTTGCTAACATGCGCCGTGCCACGTGTCATCATCACAGCCCATCTGCCAACGTGCGTCGTGCCACGTGTCATAATCCTATGGTGCCGACAATCACCATCGCCATGTGTCACCCCTGTTGGATAAAATGACCCATAGCGTCACTATTTGCACAGATCATTGTGTTGTTGTAGCAAATTAACTATGTGACAAGGAAATTGCACTCTCATCATTTGTGATTAAATCACCATAGATATATAAATGAAGAGAGGTCCATATGATTAGTTCCTGGATTGAGATGATATGAGACAGTATCAGTCCATGAAGGATTAATCATTAAATATCCCTAGCCGGAGTATTATCGAGACAGGACATCGATAATGCGGAATAGGCTAGTATTGCACTTGTGCGCGTTGTGAGGGCACACCGGCATAGTTCTCATATATTTAAGTATTGGATACTTATGCAAGTGCGATAGGAGGTCGTGTTTCACCGATGGTACGGGAAACAGCTTCGCTTTGGATAGACCCCTCGGAATCCCATTGGTATTATGACTATGTGTCTATGGGAGGCCGAAATCAAGGTAGGTGTGTATAGTCTTAACCTGAGACTTGCATCGCTAATACTTGCGATAATCGGTAGACTTTGGTCTTGGTGGTACAGGGCTTTAACCGGCTCTGCGTACACCGGTTCTGGGTTTATCAGAGAGTCGTAGTGTATTGGGTGTGATGTCGAGATGGAAGTATCACTTCAGTTATAGTAGAGATGATGTCACGCAGGATACGGTATTAGTGCTCTTAAGTGCTGGCCGGCCATCGAGATATTATGACAAGCTCATGTATATCCGATTATAGAGACTAGTTACCAGACATCCGACATGTGCTTCGGACGGGGCAGACACTTATCCAGCCCCAGCCCTAGCACGTGACTATCCGATACTGGGCTGATATACACAATACTACGGTATACTATGCTTGATACAGATCTATATATTCCTGTAAGAATATTTCTGGAGAACTGGGTAGGCATGGCGCTTTGATAGAAGCCAACCTTGTCTTGTAAATCGGTATAAACGTAGTACGAGGTACTTACGTGTTCGGTAGTCCGACGACCGTATTTACTGCCAACATATCCGGAGATCTCATGGGTCGCTTCCTGAAGATTCACCGATGATGTATAACTCGCACTTTAATTAATCTAGGATTAATTAGAAGAGAGAGAAAATTAATCTGGGATTAATTGCGGAGATATTTTATCTGGGATAAAATATTAGTTAAAGAGAGAGAGAACGATTAATTTGGAATTAATCGATAAATTAATATATTTGATATATTATTAGAAATTGGATTTCGACGTGGAATTAAAATTAGATTTTAATTCGGGCGAACGAATTAATTTAGAATTAATTCGTTAGCGACGTGAATAGTGATTTCGCTAGGCGTAATCATTTAATTACGACGCGACGGAAAATTCGTTAATTTGGAATTAGCGAACCCGAGCCCGAGATTATTTGCGAGCGCATTCGCATTTCGAATTCGAATGCGGCACGCAAGTCAAATCGTGCGTCATATCACTAGTCGCATCAATCGTCAAATCAAATGTCACTTTGAGTGATGTGACATGTTGTCACTTGATTTGAGTGATTGATGTAGAAGTTGAAAAAGCAACAATTTGCTTTTTACTTTTTGACTTTTGAATTAAAGTAATATATATGTTTTATTTAATTTACTTGGTAAATATTATAAACACATATATTAAAGCTTTATCTTCTCTCTCCAACATGCAAGAAAAACACACTTCTCTTTTCCCTCTCTTTTCTCCTTCCTCTATTCACGGCTTCACTGCCGATTTGCTTCAAAATTTTCTGGTTTCACCGAATTTGTGAGAAGCAAAGGAAGAAGAGTAGTGCTAGCACACACCTAGGGTTATATTATGGTGATAGGGAAACGAATTTGTGAGCTTGGATTTGGTTTTTGGAGCTTGAAGCTTGGAGCTTCAATGGTGGTTCATCAATGGCCAAATGAACAAGGAGGAAGAAGGCTCAAAATCGTGGAGTCCACTTCATCAAGAAGCCATTGCCGAGCTTCATGGAGGAGCAAAAACGCAACTTGTTCTTCCTAGCATCAAACCCATCAATGTGAGTATGTATTCCGCCTTACTCCTTTGTGTATTCAACTCGTTTTTATGCATGTTTGTGATCCTTGGGACTTGATTGAATCTCTTCAATGGTATCAGAGCTATTGGTTGCATAAAACGAATTTAGGGTTCTTGAGCAAATTTGGGGCTTTTTGATTTAAGCATGATTTTAACAAATTGTTTGTTTAAGAATGCTTGTATATGAATTAATTAGAGTTATATGTAATCAATTTGATGAAAAATTAATTGGATTGATTTTCCCCAATTTGCTTAATGTTGGCCAAAACTTTAATTTGGGTAAACTCAATTTGAGCATCAAATGATTAAATTGTTTAGTATAGTATGCTTGAATGAGGTTGAATTGATGTTGTGTATAATCAATTTCATGAAATTTGATTGGATCCATTTTTCCCCAAATTTTGGGCATGACAAATTTGGGTAAACTTGATTTTGAGCATTTTTAATGAAATTGGATGATTTAGAATGCTTAAATATTGTTTAATTGATGATTGATTAGATCAATTTGATGAAAAGTGTTTGGAACAATTTTTCCCCAATTTGCTTGTGATGGCCGAATTTGGCAAGTGCCCTAATGTCTTGGTTTTTTGATTTTTTTGTTCATTGGATGACTTAGAAATCATTAGGGGATGTTGAATTTATTTTTGATTGGGTTCAATTGGATTGAATTTGATTTGGGCATAATTTCCCTCTTTGGCCGAGACACTTGAAGCATGAAATTGGCTTTGATTTTGATCAAATCATGTTGGACATGATTCATCGATGTTAAGCATGATTAATTGGACAAATTTGATGTTTTGGAAAATTTGATTTGGGTAATTAATAATGCTATGCACTTTGTTTAATTGAATTGTAAAATTGGATTTTGTAATTTAATTAAAATGGGCCTTAAAATTGGATTTGGGCTTTTTTAAGTTGTTATTGGGTTTATTGGACTTTGTTGTACAAAGTTGGTTTAGGCCAAAATTTGTTGGATCCAATTAGGCCCAAAACCGCTTCCAAAAGGCCCAAATGCGACTAATGAACCTTTAACGTTTAATTGGGCCTAATGGGCCTAAATTAATTTATGGGCTTATGGGGTAACTCCTGGATTGGACTTTGGTTGCGGGTTTGACCCGAGTTGACCAAAAGTCCACGCCTCAAGAAATTAATTAAAAGCCCATTGGACATTAATTAAATTAATATTGGATATTAATCGGGCTTTGAGACCCGTAACGATTAAATTTGGAATTTAAGTCGTAAAGGTTTATTTTATAAAGTGTAATATTTAATTTGGAATTACTAATGAATTAGAATTAAATCCGTATTAAATTGGGTTTAATTATGTAATTTAATTTAATTCGTAGAAATCGTACTTTGAGTACGTGTTCGCAATACGAGTTTGACTCGAACAAAATCAAATCGTTGTTTGAACATTGGATGATCACTAATTATCAAGATTAATTAATTTGATTTGATTGATTGATAACATGCTTGTATGAATACTTGGTTGTGATGTTTGAATAATGTATATCGGATGGATATTAGCCGGGTTGGGCGATTTTGGAAATTGTAATAAATTTGATTTATTAATTGGACCTGCGAGTCCAGCCTTATCTCATATTCTTTGTATTCTCTTCTCACATATTCCCCTCTATGTATATGAGGTTTCTTTAGAAGTGTAGTGTAACGGGTAGAAGAAATATTTGTGCTAGCGGGAGAGAGAAAGTGAGAGATTTGATCTAGGATCAATGTAAAGTATCCATCCGCATATCATTATTATTTTATCATATGCGCTTTATTATGTGTTAGAATGCATGTTTAAGGGTGTATGATGATGAGACCTTAACAAAGATAATAAATTGGTAGCCAATTGCACGCGAAAAACCCTCATAAAATATCAAGTGTTTTTCCTTCCATTGAGTGATTCTTACTCAAGATCCGAGATTGGCAGGGGTTGTTGGCCAAAGTCAAGCCCTTGTCCGTCAAAGATGTGTTTAAATCACGAGGCTTTATTCCATATCGGTGTCGTGTCCAAGTTGTGGTTTGTTGGCCAAAGTCAAGACCACTTCTTGTCCATTGACATTGATTACGAAGCTTCCATGTCAATGGGTCCGCGCTTGACTGGGATCACTAGGTTTGTTGTGCCAAAGCCAAGGCCTAGTTGATTTAGAGGAAAAAGGTTAGGGTATACATTCGATGTATAGTCATATATAAGATATATGTTTGGGACTTGGATGTCCACCTACTGGATCTAGCAGTTGGATGAGATCCAATTGATCTTCGAGATCTACTTAGTTAATTATCATACAATTTGTTGGCCAAAGTCAAGATTGTGTGATATTTAACGGGATCCTAGCCCACTAGGAAACACGGTTTCCCGAGTATTCGACAGAGGGTTAGAGGCTCGATGAAAAATAGTGGGAGGCAAGAATTGAATTTGCAATACTCGTTCAATTACTCGCCATACGCGCTCATTTAAATTATTTCGTCGTAATATTAAATGTTAGTTGGACTAATATTTAAATTGTTGTTTTAATAAACAGTTGGACTGTATTATACTTGATTATATATAATTAGATTATTTATCAATATATTTGAATTAATTAATTTCAGTTTACAGTTGATTTATAATTGGATTATAGTAATCAATGTAATTGAGGTTAATTAATTTGGATTATATTTGATTATATAGTTGGACTATTATAATCATTATAATATATATAGTGTTAGACATTATGTCCCATAGCGTTACTGTTTGTAAATGATATTGTATTATTGTACAAAATTAACTATGTGATAATGAAATTGCCTTTTGCCATTTTGTAAATATTATTTACTTTGATATATAAATGGCGAAAGTCCATATGATTAATACCGGATTGAGATGATATGAGACAGTATCAATCCATAAAGTTTGATCATTAAATATCCCTAGTCGGAGTATATCGAGATCGGACATCGATAATGCGGAATAGACTAGTATTGCGCTTGTGCACGTTGTGAGGGCACAACGGCATAGTTCTCATATATTTAAGTATTGGATACTTATGCAAGTGCGATAGGAGGTTGTGTTTTTACCGATGGTACGGAAAACAGCTTCGCTCTGGATAGACCCCGCGGAATCCCATTGGTAGTATGTCTGCGTGTCTATGGGAGGTCGCATCAGGGTAGGTGTATGGTCTTAACCTGAGACTTACATCGCTAGTACTTGCGACAATCGGTAAACTTTGGTTTTGGTGGTTGGGGACCTTAACCGGTTCTGTGTACACCTCTTCTGGGTTTATCGAGAATCGTAGTGTACTGGATGTGATGTCGAGATGGAAGTATCGCTTCAGACATATGGAGGTGATGATCACGCAGGACACAGAACTAGTACTCTATAAAAGGTTGCACCGTCGGGACAATATGACCAGGTCAGGATTGTCCGATTTAAAGAGACTAGTTGCTTGATGTCCGATATATGTTTCGTACGGGGCAGACACATCTCCAGCCCCAGGCCTAACATGTGATCATCCGATACTGGATCGATGTACGCAATACTACGGTATACTACGCTTGATATAGATCTTATATTCCTATAAGAATATTTCTGGAGAATTGGGTAGGCATGGCGCTTTGCTAGAAGCCAACCTTGTCTTGTGAATCGGTAAGAACGTAGTACAAGGTACGTACGTGTTCGGATTATCCGACGACCGTATTTACTGCCACATATCCGGAGATCTCTTGGGTCGCTTCCTGAAGATTCACCTATGATATTTGATTCGGACTTAATTAATCTTGGATTAATTGCGGAGAACTTTATCTCGGATAAAGTGCCTTATTTAGAGAGAGAACGATTAATTTAGAATTAATCGATAAAATTATTATATTCGATATAATAATCGAAATTCGATTTCGACGCGAAATTAAAATTAGATTTTAATTCGGGCATACGAGTTAATTTAGAATTAGTTCGTTAGCGACGTAAATAATAACGCCAGGCGCAATTATTATTTAAATTCGATTTAATTAACGTCGCGACGTAAGTTCGGTATTTCGGAAATATCGAACCCGAACGCGTGAGTGCACGTGGGCCCACTTTCATTTGGAAACGTGTGGGGCCCACATGACACATGTCATTATATGTATTATTTTATTGATAATGCATTGCATGGTGATAGTGTACAATACACTCAATTGTATTGCATGGAGTTTGAGTGTTTGACACTCTAAGCCATTGCATGGTTGGTGTCATAATTTTATTATTATTATTTAATAAACATTATGGCATAAATATAAATTGATTTTTGGTACAAAAATTAATTTACAAACTCTCTTCTCTCTCTCTAATGCCAAAGCCAAAAACCTGAACAGTTTTGGGGTCTCCATTTTCTTCAATTTTTGTTGCAAAAGCTTGAAGATATTGTGGTTGTTTGGAACATCTATTCACATGCAATGCTAGCACCTTCAAGGGATCATAAAGAGGTGATAGGGAAACCATCATAGAGCTTGGAATACACAAAGCTTGGAGCTTTCCACCTTCTTCTCCTCTTGGCCGAATCAACCAACACTTGGAGCTTCCATTTGGTTTGATTTTCTTCATCAACAAAGCATTGTAAGTATGATTCCGCCATACTTCAAAGTTCAATATATATTCATTTATTATATTTCATATGCTTAATCTTTCCTTGGGACATATTATAGAAACCAACAATGGTATCATTGAGCTAGGTTTAAGCATGAAATATATTAGGTTAAAATTTGGGTAAAATTGATTGAAGCATGTTCTTGTGAAATTTGATGAATGAGTATGCTTACATGTATATAGAATGATGTTATATGGAATCAATTTTGAGAAAAATGCATTGGATGATTTTTCCCCAAAAAGTTAACCTTGGCCGAATGTGATGTTACATTGGATGTATTGGAATTTTTTGTGTTCAAGATCATTGGATGACTTAGAACGTATACGGGACGTAGATTAGTAATTCAATCGGATTGAAAAACAAATCGACACAAAAAACTCACCTTGGCCGAATGTACAAGGACATGAAAAGGAGTTGATTTTTTTGTTAAATTAATGTTG
>SKCR01044912.1:0-89279 GCA_019454045.1 Zanthoxylum bungeanum | reverse complement strand
CGATTTGACGCTTGATTTGACAAGCCGCTCTCGAATTCGAAATGCGAATGCGCTCGCAAATAATCTCGGGCTCGGATTCGCTAATTCTAAATTAACGAATTTTCCGTCGCGTCGTAATTAAATGATTACGCCAAGCGAAATCACTATTCACGTCGCTAACGAATTAATTCTAAATTAATTCGCTCGCCCGAATTAAAATCTAATTTTAATTCCGCGTCGAAATCCAATTTCATTTAATATATCAAATATATTAATTATTCGATTAATTCCAAATTAATCATTCTCTCTCTTTAAATTGATATTTTATCCCAGATAAAATATCTCTGTAATTAATCCCAGATTAATTTTCTCTCTCATCTTATTAATCCCAGATTAATATAAGTGCGAGTCATACGTCATCGGTGAATCTTTGGGAAGCGACCCATGAGATCCCCGGATAATTCGGCAGTAAATACGGTCGTCGGAGTATCTGAATCACGTACGTACCAAGTACTACGTTCTACTACGATTTACGAGACACGATCAACTTCTAGCAAAGCACGAAGTCTACCCAATTCTCCGGTCATATTCATCTAAGAATATTTAAGATCTGTATCAAGCGTAGTATACCAAGTATTGTGTATATCGGCCCAGTATCGGATAGTCACGTGCTAGGGCTGGGGCTGGATAAGTGTCTGCCCCGTCCGAAGCACATGTCGGATGTCTGGTAACTAGTCTTTATAATCGGATATGCATGACCTAGTCATAATATCCCGATGGTTGCGCAACACTTAAGAGCACTAATACCGTATCCTGCGTGACATCATCTCCACTATGACTGAAGTGATACTTCCGTCTTGACATCACACCCAATACTCTACGATTCTCAATATACCCAGCAGTTGGCGTACACAGAACCAGTTAGAGTCCTAGATGACCTCAACTAAAGTATATTGATTGTCGTAAGCATTAGCGGTGCAAGTCTCAGGTTAAGACCAAATACACCTACCCTGATGTCGGACTCCCATAGACACATAGTCATAATACCAATGGGATTCCGAGGGGTCTATCCAGAGCGAAGCTGTTTCCCGTACCATCGGTGAAACAAAACCCCTCCTATCGCACTTGCATAAGTATCCAATACTTAAATATATGAGAACTATGCTATGCCGTTGTGCCTTCACAACGCGCACAAGTGCAATACTAGCCTATTCCGCATTATCGATGTCCTATCTCGATAATACTCCGGCTAGGGATATTTAATGATTAATCCTTCGTGGACTGATACTGTCTCCTATCATTCTCAATCCAGGAACTAATCATATGGACCTCTCCTCATTTATATATCTATGGTGATCTAATCACAAACGATGAGAGTGCAATTTCCTTGTCACATAGTTAATTTGTACAACAACACCATGATCTGTACAAATAGTGACGCTATGGGTCATATTATCCAACATGTATTCCCACATTTATCTATTTGATGTGTTCGTGAGATTGTGTTCAAGCATGATTAGGTCGTTAGGATGTTACTTGTTTCTTAAGCATGATTTAGCCATTAGTACGTTATTCCTCTATGCATGATTTGGTTATCTTCTTTCGCAATAGGCGTTCAATTTACGTTTATGTTTAGTTTGTTATTTATTTTTCGTGTTTGATGATTCAACATGTTCATGAGATTATTGTGTGATATCGTATGTTTGCCGTTATGATGATTTATTTTATACATGCGAACTTAGGAGTAGATTATCCTTGGAAATATATGTTGCTTAGGCTTGGTTAGATTATTGCACAAATCCTTTCTTTACAAGTGGCATAAGTAAGAGACCATTCTGAACCCAACGGTTTGAGGTATTCCCTTGCGAGGGGTGAGTGCGACCTTAAATCATTTTCCCGGTTCACACGGGGTGGCGACTACATTTTATTTCTCTGGTTTAGTTCCCTGCGGGCTACTCCGTACTCCCAACCGGGCCGCGCGCCCGGGACAGCATCGCCGATTTTTGTGTCCTACAGTCTGGCGACTCTACTGGGGATAGAGAATCGGCCTTGAAATAATGTCTTGTAATGTTTGTGATTTGTGTTTTAGTTAACTGTGTCTATAGTGGGTTGAGGGGGTTTAATCAAAGGCATTGTTAAGTCTAGGTGATGGTTTGGTGTCTTCCTTCATTCACTACCTTTCTATAAGGAAAAGCTGTGAAGGCACCTAGGTAATCATTACTCGTAGCTCGTTGTGACAGACTAATTTGGAGGACTTGTTTATTCATGTCAGCCAGGCGATAAGAGCCTAAGAGACTTGGGTATTTAAGAGAGTTCGCTCCATCCTCTCTCTGGGGAATCTACAATGGGAAATCCATTTGACAGTTAGTCACACTATAACTTGTTGGCACGTACCTTAAGGTATAAAAAAGGTACGCTCACTTGGTCGCTCGAACCCTTGAGTGAGGATTCCTAGTTGTGGGCAATCCTTCGCCAGCGGGAGCCTTTGTCCGCACTCCCGTAAACCCACATGTAGACCATAGTTGTATGACCACTAGAAATTATTTCCTTGTGCTTGTGTATATGGACCATCATCATTTGGATTCAGTTGGACTTCTTGTCATAAATGCAAACTTGTTGGGCCATTTAAACTGAGATGAGTTCGTATCTTATGACAATTGGGCTAAAAGTTTCTAAAATGTCGATGGGCCACTCTATAGAAATTGTTTCTTTATGCTTATGCTTAGGACCATCATCATTTGGACTCAGTTAGACTTCTTGTCAGAAATGCGAACTTGTTGGGCCATTTAAACTGGGATGAGTTCGTATCTTATGACAATTGGGCTAAAAGTTTCTAAAATGCCGATGGGCCATCATGTGATTGGGCCCCTTATCATTTGAAGTTATTTAGCCATGTTATCGCAAAAGTGTAAACTTGTTGGGCCTTTTCAAATGGGACAAGTTTGCCACCTCGCGATAATGTGATTGAATGCTTTAAAATGACAAAAGGCCAACTTATATACATCACACGCATCTCATGCACCTCATGCATACACGCATCATGCTAACCCTTGTGTTCAAAAAGCCATCATAGATTCCCGTTGGGTTGGGGAGAAGAGAGACTTGTCAGAAGACCATCAGCCAACATGAGTAAGTCAGTTACGAGGGATCTCGCCAGGATCAATTGGAGACCAAAGTAATCGAAATTATTGAGATGTTGCAAGTTTTGACCAATGATGTGGCCAGTTTGATCGTACCCTGTATAGCCAGTAATAGGAAGTTTTACAACTAGAATGGAAAGGCCATTGGGGGACAGTGTTCAAAAACGCGCCGCCTAGGCGGCGCGTAGGCGCTCGGCGCGGCCATGTCGCAGTGATTTTGCCATAATCGGTCGGCCTAGGCGCGGTAATACGTCGGCGGCGTGAAATCGACGCCTAGGCGCCGATTTCGCCGGAAATCGAGAGACTAGGCGCCGAGACTCGGCGTTTTTTTAAAATTATAAACCCTGCCCAAAATGACGTCGTTTTGGGTAGGGTTTATAATTAAAAAAAAATTATATATATATATATAACGTCTTTCTCATTTTGTCATATACATTATAACCCTAATTTCTGCCTCTGCTTTCTCTCATTCGGGCACCTTCTTCATTTTCCCTCACTCACGACTGCACCACCTTCATTTTCTCTCTCATTCATGTCTGCATCTGCTTTCTTTCGATCTTTCCTCCTCTGCGGCTTTGCTTCATTCATTCACTTCCTCATCTTCGCATAAGGTAAGAATTTTATTTTATTTTTATTTTTTTTAGTTAAATTCATTTAATTAGTTAATACTTAATAGTTAATTACTGCTTCCTCTGCGCATAAGGGATGATTTTGTTGATAAATTCGGGTCACGGCTAAAATTAACCCATTAAATAATAAAATAATAATAATAATAATAATAATTCAATTTTTTTATATTACAAAGCTTAATTTTAACCCATTAAACCCTAATTTGTTATAATTAAAAAAAAAACCCTAATTTTATCTACAGTTCACTTCTTCTTCAGTTCTTCTACGGCTTCTCTCTGACTCTCTGCAGTCTGCACTTCTTCTTCTGCATTTCATATTTTCATTTCATCACGTCAATTTGGATTTATAAGGTAATTTGGGTTCTGTTTATTTATTATTTATTTTTTTTCCTAAGTTCGATTAGCCTAAATATAACTTGGGTTCTGTTTATTTATTTATTCACGTCAATTTGGGTTCTGTTTATTTATTAATTCACGTCAACCCTAAATTACATTCTGCTTCTCTCTGCAGTCTGCAATTTGGGTTATTTTATTTATTTTTTTTTTCCTAAGTTCGATTAGCCTAAATATAACTTGAGTGTTTTGTTTTTTTAGTTAATAAGTAATTAGTTATTAAATTTGTGAATTGGTTATATTAAATAAGTAATTGTTATTTGGGCATTTGAATTAATAACTATAATATAAGTTAATTAACTACTTTCCATAATTGATTCATTCTTAGTAGGGTTAATGGCTTCTTCTTCCGCGGCTTCTAATTCGGAGAGTAGTCCCGTTCTTAAACGGAATTCAAATGATGTTGGATGGGAGTATGGGGCTTTAGTGGATCCGAATAACTTGGATAAAGTGAAATGCAAGTTGTGTTCAAAAAAATTTTCCGGTGGAGTTTACAGAATGAAAGAACATATTGGGCATATATCGGGGAATGTTGCAAAATGTCCAAAGTCTAGTAAAAAAGATCAAGAAAAGTGTAGACAAGCCATTTTAGAGGCAAGAAATAGGAAGAAAAGAAAAGAGAAGCATGTTAGTGAGATAAGGCAAGAAGTTAATATTGGGGGCGATGAAGAAGAAGCTGAAATTCGTGAAATAGAAGAAGGGTTAGATTCAAGACCCCCTCGACATCGCGGCCCTTTGGATAGGTGGACAGTGGTAACCCCTCTTGATTCTTCAACTGGTGATGGTAAAACAATGCGGCAACAAAATATTAATGAAGCGCTTTTTAAAGAAAAAAACGCATAATGTCAAGCGATTTGTTGCTAAGTGGGTGTATGAATCTGGAATTCATTTCAATGCTATTGACAATGACAGTTGGATAGCGATGATGGAAGCAGTTGGTCAATTTGGACCGGGTTTCAGAGGTCCTAGCCAATATGAGTTGAGGGAGCCATTGTTGAAAGAGGAAGTTGCAAGTGTTAAAGATTTCCTGAAATTACATGAGAAGGAGTGGATGGAGAACGGTGTTCTATCATGACAGATGCTTGGAGTGATAGGAAAATGAGAAGCATTATGAATTTGTGTATTAATTGCACAATAGGCACCACTTTTCTTTCTTCCAAGGAAAGTTCTGATGTGGCGCATACTGCGGAGCACATTTATGAGTATGTGATGACGGGCATTGAACAAGTGGGGCGGAAAATGTGGTTCAAGTTGTAACAGACAATGCCTCGAACAATATGGCCGCGGCAAAGTTGTTGAAGGCGAAGATGCCAAATGTTTTTTGGAGTTCATGTGCTACTCACACCATCAACCTAATGCTTGAAAGTATTGGGAAATTACCGAGATACAAGAAAACCATTAATAGTGCCAATGCTTTCACCATTTTCGTGTATGCCCATCACAAGACTTTGTCCATGATGAGATCGTTTACAAAACAGAGGGACATAGTCAGACCGGGAGTAACTAGGTTTGCTTCAGCTTTCTTATCCTTACAAAGTTTGATCGAGAACAAAGAAAGTTTGCGAACCATGTTTGCTAGCGCGGAGTGGGATGAGTGCATATGGTCGAAGTAAGCTAAAGGGAAAGCTGCATTTGCCACGGTGATGAGTATCTCTTTTTGGAATGGGGTGACCCAATGTTCGAAGGTGTTTGCACCTTTGGTGAGAGTGCTTAGATTAGTTGATGGGGATAGAAAGCCATCCATGGGGTTTGTTTATGGAGAGCTAAAGATTGCAAAAGAAGAGATCAAAGATACATTGAACAATATTGAGAGTAATTATCGGCCAATCTTGGAGATTATTGATAGTAAAATTGAAGGGCGGCTTGATACTCCATTACATTGTGTTGCTTATCTTTTAAATCCTTACTATTACTATAAGGATTCAAGTATCGAGTACGATGTGAAAGTAATGGATGCAGTATTTACGGTTGTGGAGGCTTTCTTCCCCAATGACATCGACATACAGAGTAAGGTGATAAATGAGGAGTTGGCTTCATACAAGGCAAAAGAAGAAGCTTTTGGTAAAGAAGTGGGGGTAAAAGCATGTCGGGTATCGATTGATGTTTTTAATCCAGGTAAAAACAAAGTATTCATTTGAATTATTTTGCAAAATATATAAAAAAATCTTATATTTCATTCAAACTATTTATGTTCATTTGTAGTTTCATGGTGGCGTACATATGGACATCATACAACGAACTTGGTAAAAATGGCAAAAAGGATATTGTCATTAACCACTAGTTCATCCGGGTGTGAACGAAATTGGAGCACTTTTGAGGGGGTAAATATTTAACATTAGCTAAATTTTGATTATTTTATTTTGTAATTAATATTAATTGATTTATTTAATTATTTATGTAGATTCACACGAAGAAAAGGAATAGACTAGATGTGAATCGATTAAACAATCTTGTCTATGTTTCCTTTAATGCTAAGTTGAAGAACAATCGCAAAATGGAGAAGGATTTGAAAGTTGATGTATGAGAAGCCAAAGATGCTACTAATGCACAAGGATGGATCGTTGAGGGTGGTGACTCTCACTCTGGTGATGAGAAGAAGTAGAGCCCGGTTCAGGGCTTACTTGGAGGATGGTTGGAGAAGCATCTGGGCTGATGACATATTACAACCTCGAAAAAGTGCCAGAAATGTTGAATACAGAGAACTTGATGAAAATGATTTTGATTCTGATGAAGAACTTCAAGATGATGAGTTCGAATTAGATGAAGAATTAGATATTTAGTGTAGTTCAACTTTGTTATAGGATGATGAACATGAACTTAATTAAATGATATTTTATATCATTAGTGGTGTTGATTGAGTTTGATTAATGATTTTATGTTTATTACATTTTGTTTGAATTTATATGATTTGGATTATTTATGAATTATGATGTTGGAAAATATTATATTTTAAACTGTCTGCCGACTAATTGTCTAGGCCTCGCCTAGGCGCCCTAGGCGCTGGGTCGCCGCCCGACTAGCGCCTAGCGCGTTTTAGAACACTGTTGGGGGACCTTCAAGGACCAAGCCCACTCCCTCTGAGATCACCCTGATGAGTGGTAAATCTATCACTATTTCCCACTCATTTAACCTTATATTTTGTATAGTTTCTTGATTCTTGTGAATATTTTGATGTGTTTTGTGTTATTTTTAGATAAATAAAGTTTCAGGACATTCTGAAAGTGATTTGGAGCAAACTGTGAAAATTGGCAAAAAAGGGAATTTCGGTAAATTTGCAAGCGTCGCGACTCCAAGACCTTCAACGTCGCGACGCCTAACCTGCACCGAAGTCTGTATCGTGCGTCTGGTCAACGGGTCAGAATTTGAGAAGTTTGACTTTGCTAACGTGCGCCTTGACACGCGTCACCACCACAGAAGATCCGCTAACGTGCGCATGCCACATCATCATGACGTCATCAATGATGTCATGAACAGTGTCACGTCACCAATGACGTCATGAATAGTGCCACGTCATCAATGACGTCAGCTTCATAATTGAGTTCCAGCCGCCATGACACGTGTCGGCCTTATCCTCTTATCCGAATCGCTACGTGTCAAGCTGTCCTTGTGCCACATCTTACTATTACAGCGTCACGACGCTGGCGCCCTTAGCGTCGCGACGCCGGAAACCGAATGTTTTGCCTATAAATAGAGCGCGGAATTTTAGATTTCAGTGTACCATTTTCTCTCACTTCTTCTATGTAATTAGGGAGTTCTTCTCTCTCTAAGTTTCTTTTAATTTTTAGTTTTTAGTTTTGTAATAATTTTAATTACTTTTTGTAATAATAGTAATTTACTTTCTTTACTTTTTACAATTTTTACTATTCACTATGAGGAGGTAACTTCCCTATGCTATGGTGAAAGGTAATTCTTTTACTATTGCTATTTAGATTAATCTCCCTTAAAAATAATAATTTTACTATTTAAAATTTGACTTAAAAAGGATACCGCTATATTGGTCGGTTGGTAAATCAATTCAACTTGGTTAAACCTGATTAAGAAAGGATACCGCCAGATTGGTCGGTTGGTAAATTTAATTCCTTTTCCGCCTTTATAACTGGTTTATTTTGGTTCCGCCTTTATGGCTGGTTGGACTTAATTTGACTTAATCAGGATACCGCCAGATTGGTCGGTTGGTAATTTAATTTTAATCTGGTTAAACCTGACTAATCAAGGATACCGCCAGATTGGTCGGTTGGTAAATTTAATTTTGGTTCCGCCTTTATGGCTGGTTGGACTCAATTTGACTTAATCAGGATACCGCCAGATTGGTCGGTTGGTAATAATCACAATTTATATATTATTTTCTGAGAGATTATCTAAATTAGTAGTAGTAGAAATAATTCCTTTTACCTTAGCATTTTTATTTTATTTTATTTTACTTTTTCAGCATTTATTTTACCGCATTTACTTTATGCAATTTTATTTTAAGTCTTTTAAGTTTTATAGCCCTAGTTATGTGTCGTAGCTAAGTTAGTTATCTAGGGTTGTGATGAATTTCAATTAATCGTTTATAAGGGTTAGATTATAGTTTGGGTAATTTAAAGATTTATTTATTGAGTCTTAATCTTAAAGCGTTTTTAATTAACTGGCCATTAATTAAATTGATTAGGTAAACTTAAAATGAACTAGACATAGGGATTTTAAGTTTAAGACCTTAGACTCAATAGCCCACGATCTTCCTTGAGGATAGATAACCCTTTAATAGATTTCCTTACACGATAGGAATATACCTGTCGGGCGGGGGGGTAGCCATAATTGGAACTGAACTTAATGAATCTAGGTATTTGGTTGACATAGACATATGGTTCAATTGGATTATATTAGGTATTTGTAATTGACCATCGGAAGAGGCTTTTACATAATTTAGTGTTCCAGGTTAATAAATTGATATATTACCCAACTATAGTATAACTTCTTCATCTTTTAAATAATATTGAAATAAATCACAACCCTGGATAGTTTTTATAAATTGAATTTTCATCATTTCACTTAAGCAAAATTTATTTACTTGTTTTAAATTTAGAATCATCGCCTTTTTCCAACCAAATCAAATCAATTTGTTAGATACCAGTAATCAGTTAACCTCAAAAATTAATAGATAAGGTTTTAAGTCCTCGTGGGATCGATACTTTTTATACTACTTGAACGATACGTGCACTTGCGTTATACGTGGTTTTACGCCGGTCAAGTTTTTGGCGCCGTTGCCGGGGACTTAGTTATCTTTTACTATTAGTTTATGGGTTAGATACCTTTACTTGTATCTAATTTCTTTTTACTTATTATTTCTGTTTTCTTGTGTTACAGGTTCTCAGAAACTATATGAGACGAACCAGAAGCTTTGAACTCCGACCGCTTGACCCAGAAATTGAAAGAACCATCAGACAGTTGAGAAGGGAAAGGCGAGAAGGCCAAGAAGCTTTAGTCAACATGGAACCTGAACCTTTGGAGGTTGCACCACCAATACCCATTCGAGACAGAACCATTCCGGTGGTAGATGGCCTCATTTCCTGTATTGTTCTTCCTCCCTTACCAGCAAATGCGGGTGACATTAAAACTTGCATTCAGATGATTCAGCAGACAGTGCAGTTTGGAGGAAATGCAACTGAAGATCCTAATGCTCACATCAGCAACTTCCTGGAAGTTTGCGGCACTTTCAATTACAACCGAGCATCAGAAGAAGCAATGAGACTACGGGTTTTTCCATACTCCTTGAAAGACAGAGCAAAGGCATGGCTACATTCATTACCAGCATTTTCTATCACAACTTGGAACGCTCTAGCCATAAAATTCCTTGCAAAATACTTTCCACCAGCCAGAACAGCAAAACTGAGGAATGACATCACATCTTTTGTACAACAAGATTCAGAATCTCTTTACGAAGCTTGGGAAAGGTACAAAGATTTGCTCCGGAAATGTCCTCACCATGAGATTCCAAAATGGCTTCAAGTCCAAACTTTCTATAATGGACTTTCTGGACTGATGAGAACCACAATCGATGCTGCTGCTGGAGGAGCTTTGATGGCAAAATGAGAAGATCAAGCCTGGGACCTAATCGAAGAAATGGCCAACAACAATTCCTTATGCGCAACAGAAAGGAGCATTATTCAAAGAATTGCAGGAATTTATGAAGTTGGAGCTAATACAACAGTCAACACCAAACTAGATCAGATATGCAAATTCATGGAGACTCTTACCACTGGATCCACAAGTTCACATATGGAGGAGTACCAGAACCAAACCAACTTGAAGAGACGGTGAATTATGTCAACAATTTCAACAGACAGGGGAACAATCCATATTCCAACACCTACAACCCAGGGTGGAGGAATCATCCTATTTTTCATGGAGCAACAATTCAGGGCAAAAGAACTATCCACCACCTGGATTCCAGCAACAGAACAAAGGCCAGGAGCAGACAAATGAACCAGTAATGGTAGAGATGCTAGCTCAATTAAAAAGATATAAAGCTATGATTCAGAGCCAATCAGCTTCAATCAAAGCACTGGAGAATCAAATCGGACACTGGCCAATGCTCAGAGTTACAGACCGCCAGGTAATCTTCCCAGCAACACAGAACCAAATCCAAGGAACCGAGGGAAGGAGCAATGTCAAGCTATTACCTTAAAAAGCGGTACTGAGATCATAAAGATGTTGGAATCAAAGCAACAATTGAGGAAGTTCCAAAAGAAACAAAGCAACAGATGGAGGAGGAAAAAGAAGCAAAGGAAAAAGAACTGATCACTCCACCTCCACCTTTTCCTCAACGTCTTCAGAAGAACAAATTGGACAAGCAGTTTGCTCGTTTCTTGGAGATTTTCAAAAAGCTGCACATCAACATACCATTTGCAGAAGCCTTGGAACAAATGCCCAGTTATGTCAAATTCATGAAAGACATTCTTTCACGAAAACGGAGATTGGGAGACTACGAGACAGTAGCTTTGACGGAAGAATGCAGCGCCATCATTCAGAGGAAACTTCCCCCGAAGTTGAAAGATCCTGGCAGTTTCACAGTTCCATGCACCATTGGAGAACATTATATCGGTAAAGCTTTATGTGATTTAGGTGCCAGTGTTAATTTAATGCCTTTTTCTATTTACAGGAAACTGCAAATTGGAGAAGCAATGCCTACCTCGGTATCTTTGCAACTTTCTGATCGAACACTCGCATTTCCGAGAGGAGTCGTGGAAAATGTGCTGGTTAAAGTTGACAAACTCATCATTCCAGCAGATTTCATCATTCTTGACATGGAAGAAGACAAAGAAGTACCTATCATTCTTGGGAGAGACCATTTTTGGCTACAGGTAAAATGTGATTGATGTGCAAAAAGGAGAACTAACCATGAAAGTGCAGGACCAAGAAGTGACCTTTAATGTTTTCAAAGCCATGAAATTTCCGAGCGATGAAAAGGAAGAAGAAGAATGCTTCAGAGTTGATATTGTTGATAATATTGTTCAGAATACTGAGCCAAATCCCACGGATACACTTGAAGCTTGCATCACCAACATGACAGACAACGAACTAGATGTTGAAATCTTGGAATGTATCAACTACCTTGACAAACCATTCCAATTCAAAGCAACACCACCATTTGAAAGCTTGGAACTGCCAAAGAAAGATCGAATCAAGCCTTCGATTGAAGAACCACCGCAGCTGGAACTAAAGTTACTTTCGAGCCATCTCAGGTATGCATTTCTTGGAAACTCTTCTGATTACCTGTTATTATTTCTTCTTCACTAACATTGGAGCAGGAAGAAGAAGAAAAGCTACTGAGAGTGTTACGAGAGCACAAAAGAGCCATTGGCTGGACTATAGCAGACATTCGAGGCATTAGTCCATCATTTTGCATACACAAGATCCTGCTGAATGATGAATACAAAACCACAGTGGACCATAAACGGAGACTCAATCCAATCATGAAGGAAGTCGTGAAGAAGAAAGAAATCATTAAATGATTGGATGTTGGCATCATTTACCCCATCTCAGACAGCACTTGGGTAAGTCCTATACAGTGTGACCAAAGAAAGGAGGAATTACTGTGTCACAAATGAAAAGAACGAGCTGATTCCAACAAGAACGGTGACTGGATGGAGAGTATGCATGGATTACAGGAGCTGAACAAAGCCACGAGAAGGACCATTTTCCGCTACCATTCATTGATCAGATGTTAGACAGACTGGCAGGACATGAGTTCTATTGCTTTCTTGACGGATATTCAGGGTACAATCAGATTGCTATTGCCCTAGAAGATCTGGAGAAAACTATTTTTACATGTCCCTATGGTACTTTTGCTTTCCGCAGGATGCCATTTGGATTATGTAATGCCCCTGCCACTTTTCAACGTTGCATGATGGCCATCTTCTCAGACATGCTGAGCAGAGTATGGAGGTTTTTATGGATGATTTTCTGTGTTTGGAGATTCTTTTGACCATTGCTTGCAAAATTTGGAACAGGTATTACAAAGGTGCGAAGATACAAACCTGGTACTCAACTGGGAGAAATGCCACTTCATGGTGCAAGAAGGCATTGTTCTTGGACACCGGATCTCACAAAAGGAATTGAGGTAGACAAAGCAAAAATCGAGACAATTGAGAAACTACCTCCACCAACATCTGTAAAAGGGATTCGGAGTTTTCTTGACATGCAGGTTTTTACAGGAGATTTATCAAAGACTTTTCCAAGATTGCCAAACCTCTTTGCAATCTTCTGGAAAAGGATGTGCCTTTCAACTTCACCAAAGAATGCCAGGAAGCTTTCGAGATCTTAAAACAGAAGCTGGTTTTTGCCCCCATCATTGTAGCACCAGATTGGACCCTTCCATTTGAGGTAATGTGTGATGCTAGTGATTTTGCTGTAGGTGCAGTTTTGGGACAACTCAAAGCAAAGATTTTCCACACCATTTACTACTCCAACAGAACTCTGAATGAAGCTCAACTCAACTACACAACCACTGAAAAGGAGTTGCTAGCAGTTGTGTACGCTTTTGACAAATTCCGCTCCTATCTGCTGGGTCCCAAAGTGGTGGTCTACACAGATCATTCAGCGATCAAATATTTGATCACAAAGAAAGATGCCAAACCCAGATTGATCCGTTTGATACTTCTTTTGCAAGAATTCGACGTAGAGATCCGAGACAGAAATGAACAGAAAACCAGGTGGCAGATCACTTATCGAGGCTCGAGAATGGAGAAACAGCTGACAAAGAACTATTAATCAAAGAAACTTTTCCAGATGAACAACTGTTTTCCATGAAACACACAGGAAGTCCCTTGGTATGCTGACTATGTCAATTACATTGTGTCAGGAAAATGGCCGTTGGAATGGACAACTCAGCAACGGAAGAATTCTTCAAAGAAGTCAAGCACTATGTCTGGGATGAACCGTACCTGTTAAACGTTGTGCTGATCAATTATTGAGACGTTGTGTTCCACAGGAGGAGGTCAACAGTGTTCTGCAACACTGTCATTCATCACCATACGGCGGACACTTCAGTGGAAACAAAACTGCAGCAAAAGTTCTTCAATCAGGTTTGTTTCTGGCCCACACTTTTTAAAGATGCTTATCTTTTTTTTGCTTTTCAATGTGACAGGGAGGGAATATTTCAAAAAGAATGAAGGACCGTTGCAAAACATTTGGAAGTGGAAATATTCGATGTATGGGGTATTGATTTCATGGGACCCTTTGTTCCATCATTTGGAAACCTGTACATCCTGGTTGCTGTAGACTACGTCTCCAAATGGGTTTGAAGCAATTGCACTGCCATCCAATGATTCAAAAGTAGTGATCAAATTCCTGAAAAAGAACATTTTCACTCGATTCGGAACACCTCGGCAATTATCAGCGATGGTGGCTCACATTTCTGCAACAGATACTTTGATGCACTCCTATCCAAATATGGAGTTACTCACAAGATTGCCACAGCTTACCATCCACAGTCAAATGGACAGGTTGAGGTTTCAAACAGGGAGATCAAGAGAATCCTAGAAAGAACCGTTGGATTAACAAGGAGGGACTGGTCTACAAAACTAGATGATGCATTATGGGCCTACCGAACAGCTTACAAAACACCAATTGGTATGTCCCCATATCGATTGGTGTTTGGGAAAGCGTGCCATCTGCCAGTTGAGCTTGAACACAAGGCGTACTGGGCACTGAAGAAGTTGAATCTTGACTCACAAGCTGCATGAGAGAAAAAGACTTCACCAACTCAATGAATTGGAGGAATTTCACCTACAGGCTTATGAGAATGCCAAATTGTACAAGGAAAAGACCAAAAAATGGCATGACCGAAAAATAGTGCACAGACAGTTGGAACCAAGGCAGCAGGTGTTGTTATACAACTCGAGGTTAAAACTTTTCCCTGGAAAATTAAAATCTAGGTGGTCTCCACCATTTGTGATCACATCAGGTTTACCATATGGAGCTGTTGAGTTACTGGATCCCAATACCAACAACACATTCAAAGTTAACAGTCAGCGTGTCAAGCACTACTGGGGAGAATCATTTGAGCGACAAAAAGAAAGTGTCACACTTTCAGATCCAGCATAAACGTTCAGAAGTCACGTCTAGCTGACGACGATTAAACTTAGCGCTCGCAGGGAGGCAACCCATGCAATTTTTGTATATATTGTGATTTGGTGTGATTTAATTTTGTGTGTTAGTTTTTGTAGATTAAGTCATTTCAAGATGGAAGAAGCTCTCGCAAATCTTCACAAGAAATTTCCTTCTCTCCCTCAAAAATCTCTGATGAAAGTCTACAAAGCTCGCTTGGAACGGATGAGACTACTGACAATCCATGGTGTGTCCAATGACATTCGTTGGGTAATTGAAGCACGAGTCCGATTGGCAGGTGAATCCTCTGATTCTTTTATTTCACATCTGCCTGGTTTTGGAAGAAGCACCTATGCAAAGAAACGAAGAGCTAAGCAAATGGGTGTTTGTTACAAATGTGCACGTTGGAATTGCAATACTCGTTGTCGTTCTTTAGGAATGGTGTCTGTTAATCGCGAAGACAAAATTAAATTCATTAGGGATGGCTTGAGTAAGGAGTCTTTAGATGATATATCTTCGACTCTTGAGACGCATCCCAGTGGATATGTTCACATAGACTTTCGCAGATTACATACACAATTTCAAAAGAAAGACAACAGTTAAGTCTTGGGAATCTGACTCAAAAAGACCCTGTTTGCCAATTTATAAGAAATTGGATGGGAAGCTTGTCCCTGACGCATAGACGTTATTCAAGCTGTAAATTCTTGTACATATTATATCTCTTTGTCTTTTCCTAATAATTTTGATTTGTTTTTTTGTTTTCTTTTATTTCCTCCGACAGGATCCAAACCTTTTTGACTATCACGATCTATTTTGTTACTAATCGTCCTTTGGAAGATACTTGTGCTAATTTTACTCACCCCTTTCAGGTATTATAAATTCAACTCATCATTGCACCTTTGAAGTCATCCAGTGTTAAGAAAGAAAAACATAAAAATGGAAGCCACTTCAAGAAGACGAGTTGAAAACATTTGTGTGTTTTGCGGTAGTAGTGTTGGTACTAAACCACAATACATAGAAGCAGCACATGAGTTGGGTCGAGTATTAGCTGCAAGAATATGCACTTAATATATGGCGGAGGCAATCTTGGATTAATGGGGATCGTTTCAAAGGCCGTACAGGAAGGAGGCAGTCATGTTTTGGGAATCATCCCAAAACCCTTGCAGAGGCAAATCTTATTGAATCATCAAACGGAGAGGAACTGATCGTGCCAGGTATGTCTGAACGACTGGTAGAAATGATTAACCGTGTTGATGCTTTTATTGCTTTGCCAGGTGGCTTGGGTACATTGGAAGAATTTTTATTGTACTATCTTGGGGGCGAACCTGAACATACACCAGAAACCAATTGGGCTGTACAATGTTGATGGATTTTATGATTTCTTTCTTTGTGTGTTTCTTGATGATGCTCGGAGAAAGGGATTCATATCAAAACCTTTAAAATAACTCCTATTTACTGCCAGAACTGCTCCAGATCTAATTGACCAACTCATAGCCTATGAACCACAAGTTGACCCTATCATTTCAAAGATAAATTGGTCTGGGGACGATCGTGGTAAGAGACGTCGGGTTAATCTGGATCTTAACCTTTAAATTCTTGTAGAATTTCAGTTAACCAGGTATTATCGTCTAAACTCTTCTTCTATTGTTTAAGACATTGGGGACAATGTCTCATTTAGGTTTGGGGGAGGGAATTAGTTGATTAATATCTTGTTTTTATTTGTATGTTGTTTTTATTTTAGTTCAAAATTTTTCGAAAAAACAAAAAAATTATTGGAAAATTTTCAAAAATTACAAAAATATTTTGCTTTTTTGTGTTTTTATTTTGACTAAAAAGGTGAATTGGTAAAGATAGCTGAGTAAGGAGTTTCCACTCCTGAGACGTATCTCAAACCTATTTCGAAACAAGTTAATTTTTGTTTATTTTCATTTTGAATTATTTAATTTGTGAATTCTCTATAAAACTGACTAAAATCTATCTTCATATGCTCAGTTGACAGGTATTATCAACATACATAGTAACATACAGACATGAACTAAAATTGAAAAGTTTGGAATATTCAGTGCTCTAGTTTAATTGGAGGAAGCATCTCAAAATGATGGAGTAAAAAAAAAAAAAAATTTCCGAGATCCGGTTATTAAGTCTGTAAGGGTGTTTTAACACCCAGTGCCCTAAAACCAACTGGTTTGGGAGTCACTGGCCCAAAGCTCGCTACATGGATCAAAGATACTGCAAAAATATATATATCTGAAGTCTGAGTAATTAAGTCCGTAGGGTATTTTTAACACCTGGTGCCCTAAAGCCAACTGGTTTGGGAGCCACCGACCCAAGCTCGTTACATAGACGGAAGGTATTGTATATAAATAAAAAAAAAAATCAGAAAAATCAGAAAATTATTCCTTTGCTCCAAAAAGATGTGAAATCTGATAGAACTTTAGGACAAAAAATTACTACTCTCTTATCAACTGCACTTATGACTGTTGTGGGCAAAAATGAGTTGTTTAATATTTTGTTAGCTGTGTATGGGAATGGTAAAAATAATCGGAGAATTTACTTATTCAGTAATTTAGAAAGAAACAAAACAACTAGTAACTCGGAGTAGAAGTTTCACATGATTAGTCACTAACTTCTTTATTCTCTTTTCGCTTGTCTTTTTGCTTTTGTGTGCATTAGTTTTACTACCTTTTTACTTTTGTAAAATGTTTGTGGGTATCATTGCTGTAAACCCTCACGAGACTACAACTCGTCCACTAGGGACACCTAGGGGTTTAAAGGCTTGTTGCATATGCTAAATGCAACCGTGATCCCTACGAAAATGGCTTAGTTAAATTTTATTATGTTATTTTATTCTACGTTTTGCTCGAGGACTAGCAAAATGTTAGGTTTGGGGGTGTGATGAGTGGTAAATCTATCACTATTTCTCACTCATTTAACCTTATATTTTGTATAGTTTCTTGAGTCTTGAATATTTTGATGTGTTTTTTGTGTTATTTTGTAGATAAATAAAGTTTCAGGACATTCTGGAAGTGATTTGGAGCAAAACTGTGAAAATTGGCCAAAAAGGGCATTTCAGTAAATTTGCAGCGTCGCGACTCCAAGACCTTCAACGTCGCGACGCCTAACCTTCACCGAAGTCTGCTATCGTGCGCCTGGTCAACGGGTCAGAATTTGAGAAGTTTGACTTTGCTAACGTGCGCCTTGACACGCGTCACCACCACAGAAGATCCACTAACGTGCGCATGCCACATCATCATGACGTCATCAATGATGTCATGAACAGTGCCACGTCACCAATGACGTCATGAACAGTGCCACGTCATCAATGACGTCAGCTTCATAATTGAGTTCCAGCCGCCATGACACGTGTTTTCCTTATCCTCTTATCCGAATCGCTACGTGTCAAGCTGTCCTTGTGCCACGTCTTACTGTTACAAACAGACAGCGTCGCGACGCCGGAAACCGAATTTTTTGCCTATAAATAGAGCGCGAAATTTCAGATTTCAGTGTACCATTTTCTCTCACTTCTTCTATGTAATTAGGGAGTTCTTCTCTCTCTAAGTTTCTTTTAATTTTTAGTTTTTAGTTTTGTAATAATTTTAATTACTTTTTGTAATAATAGTAATTTACTTTCTTTACTTTTTACAATTTTTACTATTCACTATGAGGAGGTAACTTCCCTATGCTAGGGTGAAAGGTAATTCTTTTACTATTGCTATTTAGATTAATCTCCCTTAAAAATAATATATTTACTATTTAAAATTTGACTTAAAAAGGGATACCGCTATATTGGTCGGTTGGTAAATCAATTCAACTTGGTTAAACCTGATTAAGAAAGGATACCGCCAGATTGGTCGGTTGGTAAATTTAATTCCTTTTCCGCCTTTATAACTGGTTTATTTTGGTTCCGCCTTTATGACTGGTTGGACTTAATTTGACTTAATCAGGATACCGCCAGATTGGTCGGTTGGTAATTTAATTTTAATCTGGTTTAAACCTGACTAATCAAGGATACCGCCAGATTGGTCGGTTGGTAAATTTAATTTTGGTTCCGCCTTTATGGCTGGTTGGACTCAATTTGACTTAATCAGGATATCGCCAGATTGGTCGGTTGGTAATAATCACAAGTTTATATATGATTTTCTGGGAGATTATCTAAATTAGTAGTAGTAGAAATAATTCATTTTACCTTAGCATTTTTATTTTATTTTACTTTTCAGCTTTTTTTACCGCATTTACTTTATGCAATTTTATTTTAAGTCTTTTAAGTTTTTTAGCCCTAGTTATGTGTCGTAGCTAAGTTAGTTATCTAGGGTTGTGATGAATTTCAATTAATCAGTTTATAAGGGTTATATTATAGTTTGAGTAATTTAAAGATTTATTTATTGAGTCTTAATCTTAAAGCCTTTTTAATTAACTGGCCATTAATTAAATTGATTAGGTAAACTTAAAATGAACTAGACATAGGGATTTTAAGTTTAAGACCTTAGACTCAATAGCCCACGATCTTCCTTGAGGATAGATAACCCTTTGAATAGATTTCCTTACAGGATAGGAATATACCTGTCGGGCGGGGGTAGCCATAATTGGAACTTGAACTTAATGAATCTAGGTAATTTGGTTGACATAGACATATGGTTCAATTGGATTATACTAGGTATTTGTAATTGACCATCGGAAGAGGCTTTTACATAATTTAGTGTTCCAGGTTAATAAATTGATATATTACCCAACTATAGTATAACTACTTCATCTTTTAAATAATATTGAAATAAATCACAACCCTGGATAGTTTTTATAAATTGAATTTTCATCATTTCACTTAAGCAAAAATTTATTTACTTGTTTTAAATTAGAATCATCGCCTTTTTCCAACCAAATCAAATCAATTTGTTAGATACCAGTAATCAGTTAACCTCACAAAATTAATAGATAAGGTTTTAAGTCCTCGTGGGATCGATACTTTTTATACTACTTGAACGATACGTGCGCTTGCGTTATACGTGTGTGTTTACGCCGGTCACGCCCCTATCAGAAACAGACGATTCTTCAATCTTGGTAGACCTTTGTCAGAGGTATTTGAAGAGCTGAAAAGGCAAGACTCTTCTAAATCCTTAGAGCCTAAACAACTTCACTTTACAAACCATGTGCCACGCTACCTAAGACATCAGGTGAACTTTATTGTCACTATCTTCCACTAGTAACATGGCCTGACACCGATAACTGCACCCGCCTCAGGCATGAAATCCAAGACCTCATAGATTCCCACAAAATACTCGACCCGAAAAAGAAAAAAAACAACCCAACACACAGAGAAACCCCCTACCTAACTATCACTCACTGTCACTTCGTCCCCACCGCCTACCTACATGATTAAATCTGGCTTACCTGACAGCGCTGTCTTCCAAACTCACGACCACCAAGATTCCACATGAGGATATGGGGCAACAATAGTAAATATGAGATAGAGCAGAAAGGGGAAAGTAAATGGAAAAAAGAATTACAGGAGTTAGAAGATCTGATGTCCAGAAAAAGCAAGAAGACGGAAGCAGACAAAGTTGCAAATTATGGGGATGTTTGTTTTCTTGATCTCATTCAATTGTGATGTCACATCCATTAATCATAAGACATTGATTTTGTCTATTTGTTCGAACTTTTTTCTTAATAAAGACGTTCATTTCATTTACTTGCCTGAGTCTCTACCTTTCAAAAAGAACAAGATAATCATTCAGGAGTTGGTTTCTCAATACGTGAGTTTGAAGGGAGAATTATACAAAAGACAAGCGAATGGCATTCAGCTGAAGTGTTTAAGAAAAGAAGAAGCTCGAGAAGCAATGGAAACAGTACTACCAGTGGAAGTTGAGATACAGTCCATGCGGGTATTAGCAGAAGCAGAGTTGTCAGAGCAAGAATGGACCGCGAAGAGATTTGAACAGTTAACACTGCTGGATGAGAAAAGAATGAAGTCCTTACATCACATGCAGATATACCAGAAGAGGTTGGCTCGAGCATTCAATAAAAGGTGCGTCCTACCAAGATCAGTAAAGGGGATCTGGTGCTTAAGCAGTCAAGGCCGTCGACAATAGACCCAAGAGGAAAGTTCAGACCCAACTGGGAAGGACCCTACATAGTGCAGAAAGTAATGGGAAATGGGGCAGTGAGACTGTCAGATTTGGAAAGGAATAAGTTCACTGAGCCGATCAACGTAGACATAGTGACACAGTACTTTGCTTGAGGAAGAGAATGTCGAGCAGTCACCAAGGGAATTGGCGGATGACCTAACCCAACGGATAGGAAACTCATTCATGCATACATGCATACACGTAACGTATTTTGCATTTCTTTTTGTGTTTGTTTTATTTTGTATTCACAGGTTTCAAAGAAGAAAAAGAGAAAGCGATAAAGGTAAGCCAATCAGAAGCAACAACAGTACAATGTCATCAGTTTTAGGAATGAATCATTGGGTTGAGGCCCACTTCAGTCTTAGGAATGAATCAGAATCAATATCAGTTTCAGGAATGAATCACAGGGTTGAGGTTCGCACCAGTATTAGTCTCAGGAAGGAATCCCAGGGTTGAGGCCCATACCAGTATAAGTTTCATGAATGGATCCCAGGGGGCGAAGCCCACATTATCAGCGGTTGAAAGGAAGAATTCCGTGGAGTGAGTGAAAAAAAAAAGAGAGAAGAGAGAGAAGTCCTTGATGGTTAGACATATGTCCGGGGATGACATTGTTTGCTGTAGGGAGAAACCTTAGAAACGATAAGTGCGAGATGTGCTCTTATCCGGTATTTTGAATAGTTGAACTCAGCTAGACTCGCGAGCACTTGATCACGGGATCTTAGTGGTGGAAGCCTGAGTAGTCGGCAAGATGACTAGTTGAAGAGATGATGGATCAGTGAATGACCGTTTGCCTAGATGTTCATCCTGGTTTACTTATGCTATGATAAATGATATGGTTGGAAACAAAGAAAAAGTCTCTGAAAAGAAAAGAAAAAAAAATAGACCGCCTATAACCGATAAGCGTGAAGCTACCCATGGGCGAGTATTAGGACCACCATGAGGAGAAATGCTACCTTAAAGGGTAGGTGTGTCGAAAAAAAAGAGAAAGAGACAAGAGAAAAAAAGAAGAAAACCATATCATGTTGAGTACGAGGAAGTAATCACAAAGTGTGATCAAGACATCTAGGTTGGTTAAACCCACTGATCCGTTTCTCCGAGACAAAATCATCGAGTTGGCTTACTTAAGGATTAAGCTGCGAAAGAGCCTTGGCACACACACCAGGAATCTAGTTCAGATCACTCATTCAGACGAGCGGATCTAAGTGTATTAAGTACTTTGAAGGTTCTCTGGTTTCGACGCGAAGCATCCGTTGATGACGAAAATATGTTTAGCTATCAGGATTATCTCGTGAGAGAGGCAGTACAGTATATTGGAATGAACCATTACATCACTAGTATCAGTTTTGGGGATGAGTCCCAGGGTTGTGACCCACAACAGTAGCAGTTTTGGGATGCGACACAGGGTCGAGGCCCACATCAGTAGCTGTTTTGGGATGCGTCCCAGGGTCGAGTCCTACACATATCATCAGCAATTTTGGGGATGAGTCCCAGGGTCGAGGCCCACATCAGTGTCAGCTTGGGGGTGAGTCCCACATCAGCATCAGTTTAGGGGCGAGGCCCACATCCGCATCAGTTTGGGGGCGAGGCCTATATCAGTATCGGTTTAGGGGCGAGCCCACATCAGTATCAGTTTGGGGGCGAGGCCCACATCAGTATCAGTCTGTGGGCCGAGGCCCATATCAGTATCAGTTTGGGGATGAGTCCTAGGGTCCAGGCCTACATCGGTATCTGTTTTAGGATGCGCCCCAGAGTCGAGGCCCACACATATCATCAACAATTTTGGGATGAGTCCCAGGGTCGAGGCCCACATCAATATCATCTTCGGGGCGAGGCCCACATCAGCATCACTTTAGGGGCGAGGCCCACATCCACATCAGTTTGGGGGCGAGGCCCATATCAGTATCGGTTTGGGGGCCATCCTACATCAGTATCAGTTTGGGGGCGAGGCACATATCAGTATCGGTTGGGGGCGAGCCCACATCAGTATCAACATCAGTTTTGGGGATGAGTCCCTGGGGTGAGGCCCACATCAGCATTGTCAGTATTAGTTTTGGGGATGAGTCACGGGGCGAGGCCCACATCAGTATCAGTCCAGGGTTGAGGCCCACATCAGTATCCGTCTGGGCGAGGCCTACATCAGTATCAGCATCAGTTTTAGGGATGAGTCCCTAGAGCGAAGCCCACATCAGCATTGTCAGTAGTATCAGTTTTGGGGATGAGTCACTGGGGCGAGGCCCACGTCAGCATTGTCAGTATCAGTTTTGGGGATTAGTCCCGGGGGCGAGGCCCACATCAGTATCAATATCAGTTTTGGAGATGAGTTTCAAGGTTGAGGCCCCACCCACATCATCAGCAGTTTTGGAGATGCGTCCTAGGGTCGTGACCCACATCATCAGTAGTTTTGGGGATGTGTCCCAGGTTCGTGACCCACATCATCAGCAGTTTTGGGGATGCGTCCTAGGGTCGTGACCCACATCATCAGAAGTTTTGGGGATGCGTCTTAGGGTCATGACCCACATCATCAGAAGTTTTGGGAATATGTCCCAGGGTCGTGACCCACATTGTCAACGTTATCGGGATGCGTCCCATGGTCTGCCCCCATTGTCGGTTGGAGTTATCAGGATACGTCCCAGGGTTGTTGGCCTCATGCATCATCAATTTTAGGGATGTGTCCCAGGGTCGTGACCCACATTGTCAGCGGTATTGGGATGCATCCTAGGGTCGAGGCCCCCGTTGTCGGTTGCAGTTATCGGTTGCGTCTCATGGTCGTCAGCCCTCTGCATCATCAGTTTTGGGGATGCGTCACAGGTTCGTGACCGACATGTCAGCGATATTGGGATGCGTCCAGAGTCGAGGGCCCCCGTTGTCGGTTGCAGTTATCGGGATGCGTCCTAGGGTCGTTGGCCTCCTGCATCATCAATTTGGGGGATGCGTCCCCGGGTCGTGACCCAGATTATCGATGGTATTGGGATGCGTCTTAAGGTCGAGGCCCCCGTTGTCAGTTGCAGTTATTGGGATGCGTCCCAGGATCGAGGTCCACTACGTCATCAACTTAGCTCGAAGCAGCAGACAAGTCAGGTGGCAGCTTGCGAGCCGAGTAAGTAAAAATACCTTGCACAACTTTGATAGGATTATCATTGTCACACACTGCACAAGTCCCATCAAAGTGGGGCGACTGTGGGCACTGCATTTTTGCATGTAAGTCCCTATGATGAGTCTCATATAGAGGCACTACCTTTTAAGTCGCGGAAGTCGCGGGAAACGGACGTCGGAAGGGAAAAGTCAGAAATCAGTATTTTGTTGGATTTTATTCGCTTGTTTAGCTTCGGGTTCGCTTATTGGACCTCTGTTTTAAAACACATTCTTAGCCCAAACCCCCGCAAGACACACACCAATCTCATCTCACCCAAGCCCAATCCAAGAAATAATTAAAACCAATTAAATTGAAATTAAATTAAATTAAATTAAATCCAATTCCTAATTTAAGCAAATCTCTTCCTAATTTAAATAAATCACCTACCAATTTAAATATATTCCCCCCACCAAAATACAATTATCCTTTCCATTTTTAAACTAATTAAATCCATCCCTAATTTACTTGATCTTGTTTCCTTATTTTAAAATCTCATGCACAACCCTAACCCTAGCTTGTAACTATAGAACATAACACTAATGCAACCCTAAGGGTATAGACTATTCACGGCAAAGACAATAACACAAAACCCTAAACTATTTTGGCTCTAGACTCTCACGGCACTCAACTCACAAACATAACCCTCAAGCCATTGGCCACAAATTACATTGGCCTGACGCCAAACCCTCCACAAGTCTTGCTTCACGCCTAAAAATAACAACAACAGCCTTCAATTCAAATGCCCTACAAGTCTGCCTCTCCACGCACCAATAGCACATTCACACCCCTCATCACGTTGCTGCCTCCACAACGCACACATAGCACTTCATGCCTTTGACCCAACACTACCCTTCACCGAACCCCACTCACAGCCTCACATTGCCTTCCACGCAGCAATACACTCACGCCTCCCTCACGTAAGCCACTCCACAGCATACACATACCCCCTTTACCTACTTCACGTAACAAGCCACTTCAACACAGCCCTCACAAATCTGCCCCTCATCCTGCACGTCACAACCTTTCAACAGCCCCTCAACACAGCGTAAATTCATGCACCTAAACTACCTCAAATCAACTCAAATCAACCCATTGAAACTGACCGAAAAACATCACAAAATAGTCCCGCAAACTGCATCTTTAAGACCACTGAACACTGTCAAGAAAACCTTCCCCTAATACCCTTAGAAATCGTAAAAAAAGTCCCTTAATACAGAAAAAATAGTGACTAAAAAATAACAGTAAAACAGTAGCAAAACAGAGTAAAAACAGCAGTCCAAACAGCAAAACAGCGAGGAAAGAACGTGAACCAGCGAACCAGAAGAGTTGCAGAGTGTTAGCCATTCCGACGGCCTTGTGACGCACTTCCAAGAGTCGACATAAAAGGTTAGACATGAGGGCACCTTTCTTATTTATTCTCATTCATCTTTTAATTATTTATTGAATTTCCTTCGCATGAGAGTCGTTGGTTAATGTGTGTGTGGCCATTGAATGAATGGAAAATGTGTCGTCTCTTATGGTATATGGGATGGAAACCCAGACGTAAATTCCGTAGCCGAATCCGAATGGACGGTAGTGCGGTCTGTACTTGGGAAACAACTCCACGTACCACTTGAGCAAACATCACCTCTTTCACTTTATTTTATCTCGTTTGTTTATTATTCGCATTTTATATTCCATATTTTACTTTCCGCACGTTACTTGCTTTTGTATTGATGATATAGTGCGCATGGGCTTAGTATGTTGGTTAAAGGTTCTCCATTTGAGGGAAGAAAAGTCCAAAATGCTACCTTTACGACAATACTTTGTCGCGCCGGATGAAGCGTGTTTGATTGAATGTGAGATATGTTTAATCGAGTATACGAGTCTTATATTGTTGTATTTACTTTCTATGCTATGTGATGTAATGCGCATGAGCTTAGTATGTTGGTCTAAAGGTTCTCTATTTTGAGGGAAGAAAAGTCCAAAAGGCTACCTTTACGACAATACTTTGCCGTGTCGGACGAAGTGTGTTTGATTGAATGTGAGATATGTTTAATCGAGTATACGAAGTCCTATATTGTTGTCTTTACTTTCTATGCATAGTGATGTAATGCGCATGGGCTTAGTATGTTGGTCTAAAGGTTCCCTATTTGAGGGAAGAAAAGTCCAAAAGGCTACCTTTACGACAATATTTTGCCGCGCCGAACGAAGTGTGTTTGATTGAATGTGAGATATGTTTAATTGGACATACGAAGTTCCATATTATTGTCTCGTTCATTTGTATGCATTGTAATATAATGCGCATGGGCTAACTAGGGTGGATTAAAGGTCCTCTATTCGAGGGAAATGCCTGAAGGCTACCTTTACCACGATGTTTTGCCGCGCCTTTTATTATGTCATTTACCCTTTGCATATCATTGCTTTATTTACGCATGCATTGTATTCTAGTCCGCATGGGCTAACTAGGGTGGATTAAAGGTCATCTATTAGAGGGAAATGCCTAAAGGCTACCTTTACCACGATGTTTGCCGCGCTGGACGAGGTGCACTCGATTGAATGTGAGATGTGTTCAATTGGACACACGAGGTCCTACAATGTGTATTTGTTCAATCCGTGCATTTGTTTGTGTCGTTTCTGATGCCATTTTGGTAATCTCTTTTGAAAACGTTTCCGAACGCTACATGAACGTACGGATTCTGTCTAAGTCCGTTCGAACGCGTTTACGAACGCTACTCGAACGCGCATGCGCTTTGTTTTATCATGCATTAGATCTTATCCCGTTCGAACGCGTTCTTGAACGTAATACGAATGCGAACCTTCTGTTTACCATTCGAACGCATTTTCAAACGCTACACGAATGCATATACAGTGAACCGAGTCATTTTCATCACATTTCATGCATGATTGCTTCTTGGGTGATTTCTCTTGAATTATGTAATTAATCATATCATTCCATTATTGACACTTTTACTGTTGTCATCTATTTTTATTCCCGCATTTATCTATTGATGTGTTCGTGAGATTGTGTTCAAGCATGATTAGGTCGTTAGGATGTTACTTGTGTCTTAAGCATGATTTAGCCATTAGTACGTTATTCCTCTATGCATGATTTGGTTATCTTCTTTCGCAATAGGCGTTCAATTTACGTTTATGTTTAGGTTGTTATTTATTTTTCGTGTTTGATGATTCAACATGTTCATGATATTATTGTGAGATATCGTATGTTTGCCATTATGATGATTTATTTTGTACTTGGGAACTTATGAGTTGATTATCCTTGGAAATATATGTTGATTAGGCTTGGTTAGATTATTGTACAAATCCTTTCATTACAAGTGGCATAAGTAAGGGACAATTCCGAACCCAACGGTTTGAGGTCTTCCCTTGCGAGGGGTGAGTGCGGCCTTAAATCATTTTCCCGGTTCACACCAGTTGGCGACTCCATTTTATTTCTCCGGTTTAGTTCCCTGCGGGCTACTCCGTACTCCCAACCGGGCCGCGAACCCGGGACAACGTCGCCGATTTCTGTGTCCTATAAACACCTCGGTAATTCTAACGACTATATGTTATAGGCGACATAATATATGATATAAATTGTGTTCAAGCATGAAGGTGCTTATGGAATTACTTTTTTGAACATTTGATGAATTCTTCGCAGTTCCGATATGAAATTTACTTTCGATTTTCCCTCGGATAGCCCTTAGTATTTGGACCATAATATTTTCATATGATCTGACTTTTATGACTTTTATATTATCAGAAAGCTAAGACTGAGACCTACAACTTCTGTATTGGATGTTTTTCCCAATTCGAATCCAAAACAGTTCAAAAATCATGATTTCCGTAACTGCAACTGTAAATTTCGAGAATAGCCTAGAATGAGTGATGTGACACAATCTTAACCACTCATCTCATTACAAAAATCAATCATTTTCCTATAATAGAACACTATTCACTTATCTTTTCTCTTAGCCAAAAGATGTGAAAAAAAAAGAAGCTTCTCATGCCAATTTCTCCTCTTATCATCATTTTTCAAGTCATTTTTGGTCCATTCAAACTTCATTCCAAGTATGGTAAGCTTCCCTTTCTTTTTATATCTTCTCATTTTTTCAGTTTTGGGTAAAACAAATGAATCCCCAAATTCACACCATGCATACCCTAGGGATTGGATTTATTTAATTAACCTTGATGTGGTGGTTAGCATGTATTTTTGAGAAGTGTCTTGATAGTATTAGCATGGAATGAAGTCTTTATGTGTATGAAGGTCTTGGGGATTTGATTTTGTGGTGATGATACTAAAATAAATAGCTTGTGTATTGATTGATAATATTGAATGAGTTTAGGTTAAGTTGAATTGAAGTTAGGATGATAGTGTTGGTGATTGCTTTGGGCATTGTCTTTGAGGAGTTTGTGCTGGCCTGAAATCGGGCGAGCGTCGCGAAACGTAACAAGGAGGTGCCCTCTACCTTGACTCTGTTTGTGCGAACGTCATGACGCTTAACACTTGGCATCATGACACGGTGCTGGAAGGTGCTCTCTGCCTTGGGTCTAATCAAGTGGACGTCGCGACGCGTAACACTGAATGTCACGACGCGTAATAAGAAAATGCCTCTGTCTCAGGTCTAATCGAGTGGGAGTCGTGATGTGCAACATCTAGAGTCGCGACGCGTGACCCTTTTTCAAGATCAATTTTAGCCCATTTCAATTTCGTCCTAAGATGTTAGAGGCCACCTAGAGGGTTTCGTATCAACGTATATACACGTATTATATCATGTCACAAACATAATACATCATATAGTGAAATCAGTTCCGCAGCATATTCCACGACTTATATTCTAACTAATTCTATTGATTATAGATTAGCGACAAAAACCATAATTCTCTTTGACGAATTGCAGTTGTGCCAGCCAGATTCCAAATCAGTGAGTACTTAGGAGTAAGGGTTGTCGTCGTTTTTTCCGTAGGCTGCTATGCTAGTTGTAGTGCGCTAGCGCTTTACTAATAGAATATCAAGGTAAATGGGACTCTATCATGATCTTACGAATGTACAACTCTCTTTATTAAAAGATGTTAACCTGTTTTTATTTTCTTTGTTGATTCATCTCAAATAAATTTGCCATATTGTACTAAGTTACTTATGGATGTATGCATGTTGTCCGGGACTACTTTGGGGTGAACACCCATCCGAACAAGTAGGATCAATAGTTCAGCATTTAGGCCGTAACATTTAGCAACAAAAAAAAAATTTAACCCAACAAGTGCTCTCCGAACCAAGCTAGATAGTCTCCTATCACTAGGCTCACCATACAACCTAGACTTTTATTCTTATTATTCCTACCGGATATCAAAACCATAAGGATTGTTTCCAGCCATGATTTCCCATATGACATAAGCGTTCTTGGGTGTGCTGGTGTTGGGTTTTTACGGTCACGAGGATCGATTAAAGCAATGAAACACAAGTGCGAATACAACAAGGAAGTTGCGGAATACTTACATTGAACGGTTGAGCGATGCGACGAAGAACAAAACTTCAAGCTCCCTCCTAGAGTGCTCACGGCAGTGCACAGTTTCTGTCCTCCAAGTTTCGGCCATCTTGGTCCTCCAAGCTCCAAGCTTTTGTGTTGTGATTCCAAGATCACGTGTGCGGTTCCTTATCACCTTCGCAAGACCCCGAATGTGTGCTAGCACTCGGTGATTTTTTCCGTAAAAATCACCTAGCTTCTCCTCTTGGTTCTCGGTGAAACCAGTAAGTTTAAGGAAGAAAAATGGTCCTAGACCGTGTGAGAGAGGGAGAAGAGTTGAGAGAGTGTTGGTTGTTACCAAAACTGTATTAGTTTATTGTTTTCAAAAAATAAATAAACATATACCATTTTTCCTTTTCCAAAAAGTCAAAGCATTAAAGCTTTGCCAACTACCACCATCAATCACAAGGACAAGTTGTCATATCACTCAAAGTGACTAGACATCACATCAATTGATTGACTAGTGATTTGACGCTTGATGTGACTTGTGGGCCGCACTTTAATTTGCGATACGAGTGCACCCGCAAACACTTTCGGGCTCGGGTTCGCTAATTCCAAATTAACGATTTTCCGTTGCTACGTAATTAAATAATTATGCATAGAAAAATCACTATTCACGTCGCTAACGAACTAATTCTAAATTAACTCGTTCGCCCGAATTAAAATCTAATTTTAATTCCGCGTCGAAATCCAATTTCGTTAATATATCGAATATATTAATTTATCGATTAATTCCAAATTAATTGTATTCTCTCTTTAATGATATTTTATCCCAGATAAAATATCTCCTTAATTAATCCCAGATTAATTTTTCTCTCTCATCTAATTAATCCCAGATTAATAAAGTGCGAGTCATATGTCATCGGTGAATCTTCGGGAAGCAACCCATGAGATCTCCGGATATGTTAGCAGTAAATCCGGTCGTCGGACTATCCGAACACGTAAGTACCTAGTACTACGTTTATACCGATTTACAAGACAAGGTTGGCTTCTAGCAAAGCGCCATGCCTACCCAATTCTCCAGAAATATCCTTACAGAAATATGTGATCTATATCAGGCGTAGTAAACGTAGTATTGCGTATTTCGATCCAGTATCGGATGTCACGTGCAAGGCCTGTGGCTGGAAATGTGTTTGCCTCGTACGAAGCACATATCGGATCTCTGGTAACTAGTCTCTATAATCGGATAAACATGACCTAGTCATAATATCCCGATAGCTGCAGCATATAAGAGAACGAGTTTCATATCCTACGTGATCATCATCTCCACTATTACTGGAGTGATACTTCCATCTCGACATCACACCCAATACACTACGATTCTCAAGATACCCAGAAGAGGCGTACACAGAACCTGTTAAAGCCCTGGACAACCAAAACCAAAGTACATCGATTGTCGCAAGTATTAGCGGTGCAAGTCTCAGGTTAAGACCAAATACACCTATCCTGATTCGGACTCCATAGGCACATAGTAATACTACCAATGAATTCCGAGGGGTCTATCCAGAGCGAAGCTATTTTCCATACCATCGGTAAAACACAACCTCCTACTACACTTGCATGAGTATCCCCCAATATATGAGAACTATGACGTTATGCCTCACAACGCGCACAAGTGTAATACTAGTCTATTCCACATTATCGATGTCCAATCTCGATAATACTACGATTATGGATATTTAATGATTAAACCAACGTGGATTGATACTGTCTCATATCATTTCAATCCAAGAACTAATCATATGGACCTTTCATCATTTATACATCTTGGGGATCTAATCACAAATGATAAAGAGCATTCTTTTGTCACATAGTTAATTTGTACAACAACACCATGATCTGTACAAATAGTGACGCTATGGGTCATAACTGTCCAACAGCTGGGCCATTCCATCAAATCTTTGAGAATGGGCTCAATCTCATATTTGATGACGTGGTGATAGGCTTCGATGCAACGACTACCTCCCCAACCGTTTCAAACATTGAGCGAGAACAATAAGGGGAAGGGGTGCATAAATAATATCATTGTACGGGGATACGATTCGTCAAGCTAAGGCAAACAAAGCTGTCCGGCCCTGCCGGATTAGGCTTTCGAAGGAAAGGCCTTTGAAAGGGAAAGAAAAAGCTATGCTATCTTTATTTTTTCAAGTTGATATTCACTTTCTATTTTGATTTGAGACTTACTTTTACGCACAACAGAGCGTTAGCCAAGCTTATTTCAGTTACTTTATGAATGTGAATGTTTTAAGAAGTTTTGATTTTACAAGTATTTCTTAAGATTTTTGGAGGCATGAGGGGAAAAACCCACCTCAGATGTGACTTATGGAATTTTCGAATATAATATGTGCACATGTAGAGCAGGACTATGAGGACAGCGATACATAACACCCATAGATCCTAGATTTCAGGGTTAAGGGGACGACGATACGTTACGTCCCTAGATCTTAGATTCAAGGACATGATGGTGGCATGTATTGGGGGACGATGATATGTAACACCCCAATGGCATGGATTTGTACAAATGTCTCTAGTTTAGTGTCTTGTAAGACAGCGAGATGTAAGCCCCAACTAGTTAGGCGTATGAGGGGACGACGATACGTAACCCCTCAATGCGTCAGGTTTTCTACAGATTCACAGAGATATGATTTTCAGAAAAGATAGTTTTATGAAAGAGTTTTCAAAAGAAACAGTTTTAGGAGAAACTCAGAGTTTTACAGACAGAAAAGATTTCAAAAAGTATTTTTTTACAGAAAGATATGTGTTTCCAGACATGAAAGAGTTTTCAGAAATGATCAATTTTCCTTGAGATGATTTTGGATCTCAGAAAAATGAATGTTTCATAAAGTATTTCAGTTTCCATTTTAAATTGTCCACTCACTAGGTCGTTCAAATGATCTAACCCCCTCAATCCCAGTGTTTCTGTTTTTCAAGTATTCCTAGAGGACAAGTTCGAGATGATGGATACTGATGGCAGTCACTATGGTGTCTGGGTCCATGATGTCAAGTCAGAGATACAGTTCATTCGGAGTCGAAATAAAGTCATGTATTAGTCATTGTATATAACAGATATTGTGTGTGTAATAAGTTAAAGTGTCTATGACACAATTATTAAGTGTATTGTTTTGAGTACGTACTTATGAGTATTAAGTTACATGTCATTTTATTGAGTTAGGAAATGGTCCATATGCATGAGTTTTTGATTGAGATTAGATTAGGAGTGATGATCATAGTCATAATGTCAAAGGCTTAAGGGGATAGGTCGGTCTATTCCCTGGCGGTAGCATCTCTGGGAGAGGGATGTTATAGACATAGACCAAATAGCTTGCTTTAGTCAATTCAAGGGAAGCGAATAACAACAAGAGGGTTCAGAGTAACCACTCGAGGACAAAAATAGAAAACGAGACAAATCTATTTAATACCACATTTATGATTGAAACTTGAACAAAAAAAAGACCATTATCACAAAACCAGCACTTAGCACCACCCCCACCAAAGCTCCATAATTTGTTATAACTCACTTAGTTTTAACACCTTCGGTACTACTAGTCAGTTGAAACTCCACTAAAGACACCCAGACTTACAAAAATGACTTATTAAATATGTTATTTGAAAAGGAGATCGAGACCTGAGTAGACTCAATTTTAAGAACATCACTTATAGTAATTTCTTCGAGTACACGACCCTAGTGGGGCTTGATGAGTTAAAAATACGACAACTATCATAAGTACTTTAATGTATTCCCATGGAATCTTTCGGTATAATCTAGAAAATTAGAGTGATAAGATCCTTTGGCATGCAGAATTCAATACAGATACCATTACGAACGAATAACTGTCGTCAAGAATTAAAGATTTGTTCGGTTATATGCATAAGAGTATTATATTTTTCAAGAAAGAATATTCGATTGAATGGTTTCAATAAGTACAAAGATTAAGGACAATCTAGATACGATACTTTGGATCAGTTAAGAACAACGCAATTACAATTGTCAGATGAACAATAAAATAGATCGTGAAAGTAAAAAAGGTTAGATATTGTAGGAAAAATTAAAGTAAATGAAATCAAATTAGTAATTAAATAAAATTAATTGAAATAATAATTTAATGAAAAGAAAATAAACAGTAAATTGAAACAATATGTAATGGTAGTTTTGATTGTGGCCATATCTTCCTCTGATTTTACGTTCAGTAATGGCTTGAACGCCCTATATGGGTCGGAGATATGCTTCCCATCCAATTTTCTTATAAATTGGAAAACATGGTCTTTCAAAGTCAGATTCTTATTTTTATGTTAAAAGAAAAATATAAAAAAAAATATAAAATGACAAATATCAAAAAGATTTTCTAACTTGAAAAGCAAGTAAAAACATGTGCATGTAGTCATGGTATGTAAGATATATGGTTATACATGTGTAATATATTTTTATTTTTCTTGATGTTCTAACCCTTAGTATATTTTGAGCTTGCATTTCAAATACAAGTTTTTATGTCTTGAGGATTGGTCGCACATATTAGTGTTTGGACTGGTAGTCTAATCTTTGTCATATTTAGCTCATTAAATAGTGTGACCTTTGACTAGATGACTTTATGTTATCCTTTTTTTAAAAAATAAAAATAAAAAACTGATTAAATGAGTCTCAAGTGCAAAAGAGCAGATTTTCCAATATGAAAAGATAAGGGCAAAAACCCTTCACTCGAAAGAGTTTTATTAAGAACTCATATTTATGGCGATAATATTATAGCATGCTACCAATGTTGCTTATTTTTAGGTTCCGGTGGCATTGGGTTTGAACATATATTTTGTGGACTTGGTGTGACATGAGATGAGATTTGCTTGTGTCCCGCTAATAAAATAAGGTCTTAAGTCTTAACTCGTTATGCACTTATTTTTCATGGAAGTGCTAGCTATGCTTTGGTGTTTACGTCATATGCATGCGTATATTATTTAACATGACCAAACGTGGTGCATTTTATTTCATGTCATAAATAGTTGAGTACTGATAGGATATTATTGTACTTGCTTAAAGTACTGTTTTGAGTTGTATTTGACTTATTTTTTTTTTATTTCTTACTCATTGTGTGCTTCATGTCATCGTATTTTTTTCATTGCATATTTCTGATTTTTTACTTCCCGTGTGTTCATTTTACAAACTGAGTAGGACTGTTAGTGAGGGGAAGTAAGTTAATTTTGTATATTCTCTTGCATGTGCCTTTAATTAGTACCTTGATCTTTTATTCTGACATGTTATTTTTACTCATTTTCATTTTGTAACAAAAATGGGGAGTAAGTGTCAATTTTCGATTTATTTGTTTTTGTTTTTAATTAACGAGAATTTTTAATTTTGGTTTCTGTTTTTAATTTTTCCTTTCCTTTTCACGGGTATCTTGTTGTTTGTGGCTATTTCACGTACGCAGATTATTTGAGGTGGCATTGCGTCTTCATTAACATGAAGACTACTTGTTGAATAGGTGTTAGATCGAGTCATATTGTAATAAGTCACTATCTTGATGGTTGGAAGTTGGCTATTTTATTTTTGGATCTTTTACCATAATTTTTGTATTAGGTAGTTTTGTCATGGAATGCCAAATGGAGAGATTGTTAGTTCCATGGGTATTGGCAACATCCGTAACAAAACAAGTTCAATTGAGTTGTAATGAGGGTTGACGATCTCGGAGCGATTGGACAAATATTTGGACAGTATCAGATGGAGATATTAAAACGACATTCACTTTTTTATACATTTCAGAATATTTAGAGCTCCAATTGATATGAGGTCAGTGTCATTGGAATGTAGTCTCGAAGACGATCACATACATATAATGAACGCATGATTTGACCAAGGGACGAGAAAGTTACAAGTGTTTTAAGTTGCACCTCAAAATCAATCTGCGACGTGCGTTTGAGTTGTGTTCGTCTGCGAGTTTGAACGTCCAGAGATAGAAACTTTGCGTTTGAGGGGCGTGCGAACGTACCTGCGTAAGTGGATTATTTTGGTAGCGTTTTGAGCCAGTTTTGCACAAGGAAAATCCTATATTTGCCCTACCTATTTAAACTAACACTTAACCACTTTAACCAGGTGAAGAAAAACTATTTAGAGAGCCTCCATACACTTTGTTTTTTCCTTCTTGATTTTCACCTTGAAGGCTTTCTTGCTTACCTTATCTTCTTTGTCTTGGTGATATTGATCCTTGATTGACCATCAACACAGAAACATAACCCTAACCCAATTTCATAAGCCTTCAGTTTTCTTTAAGGGGAAGACTGGTAGTCGGAGTTCTGACGTTGCGACTTCGCAAGCTTGATCCACTCAGAGACTTCAAAGGTTTTGAAGAAGGCTGCTTGCTACAGGTTCGAGGAGTTCTTTGAGTTATTACAATCTAGAGATATTCGAGTCAGTGAAGTTGTCACACTGAGTCTTATACCATCACTGTAAGTTTTCTCTATTAAAGTGGAGTTGACTGGTAGCCTATATACATAGAGTGATTTCTTACTCGTGAGAGATTTCCACTCCATCAACAAAATTTTTGTGTTGATTTTGTTTACTGCTTTGATATATTTACTTTGATTCATATTTGCATAGACTTAGTGGTGCTTGTTGATTATAACAATAGTTGCTCTATCTTTGACTTGTCTTAGATAGAGTAGTATTCCGCATAGGGTCAGAACGTTAGGACAAAATTGAATTTTCAACACGCATGACATAAGATTATAAAAACCTCAGTACAACCCAGTTCAAATCCAAATTCATGTCAATATAATTAAATTTAAACAAATTATTTTATAGCAACCGTATTTTGAAAATTTGAATATATACAAAGATATAATCGTCTCGACATACTTGTAATTTGTGTCATTTTTATTACAAAAGTAGAAATTTTGCCCAACGTGGTTTGGTCGTGAACATTAACAGGTAAGAGAATATTTTGTTCCACCGTTTTTGCTATTTATTTTTTTTTTTTGATTTAACAGGGTTAGGTTTGATCAAATTCCATGCCACCTTTTCTCTGAAATAATTAGACGAAAGAAGAGAAAGAACTTATTGATGATGATCTCTATGAGCATATTTGTAACACTCCAATTTATTTTTACCCATATTTTAATCAAAAATGATACACATACATAAAATTTTACATAAAGTTATCATACTCCTCTCACTGTAGCTACAGTGAGTTACTGTAGTTCACTGTAGCTACAGTGAGGGGTGGTGATAATTTTCGGAAAACTTTATGTATGTATATCATTACTCTATTTTAATTTATTAAATTGGATTTATTGAAAATTTAGGGATTAAATTGGTTAGGTTGTAAACATTGGAATTAAAAATGAAGTTAGAGGCAAATTGAGGGAGCCAAATGTTAATTGCCAGCTTGTATACAATAAAAAAATTGCCTAAAACCCTTATTCTTCCAACAGCCACTGAGAGTGTGTTTTGGTTGGGGGGTTTTGGAGGGGAGGGGAAGGGAGGGGAGAGATTATTTTAATTTTGTTTGTTTGGTTCAATTTTTTGAAGGGGAGGGGAGGAGAGCAAAATCCCTCCTAAACCAATTTTTGCTTCCCTCCAAAAGTGGGGGGTTTTGGAGGGGAGAGAAAGTGAGCAATTAAAATTTTAAATACATTGACTAAATTATCCATACTTATACATTAAAATTCAAAATTGTCATAATTACAAATCCCTCTTATATTTGATTCACCATTCAATTCTTCTTATTCTCTTCTCTTATATTTGTTTTAATTTTATTTTTAATAACACGTATTATGTAGAGATTTTAATTTTAATTTTATTCTTTGTTTAATTTAAAGATAATATAAGCATATATTGTTTTAATTTTATTTATAAAATGCTACAAGGATAAAATAGTAAATTAGTTTTAAAATCTATCCCCTCCCTTCTTGAACCAAACATATATCTAATTAAAAACTCTCCCCTCCCCTCCCATCCCCTCCTTTGAACCAAACATATATTTAATTAAAATTCATTCTCTCCCCTCCCCTCACCTCCCCTCCCCTCCATTAAAATCCCTCCCCTCCCCTCCCCTCCCCTCTGTTGAACCAAACATACCTTGAGAGAGAGAGAGCATCAGACGTGAGGAAAAAAAGAAAGAAAAGAGAGCAGGCGTGAGAGAAAAGAGAGAAAAATAAAGGGAAAAGAGAGAAAAAGAGAGAGACTTATCCCGACTCGTCCGATCCGAAGCCGACTTCGACTGGATCTTTGAGAGAAAACGTAGCTTTCGACGAGAGGATTATTTTGGTTGTGGTTTCATCTCAGGAAACTCGCAATTTTCGTAGAAATCTCGGTGATCGTGATACCGTAAGCGGGGACGGTCCTGCTGCATAGTTCCTTTCTCGATCTGTAGTCAGCTCACCAGGTGCGTGGATAAGCTTGTAACATTGATGTTTTCAAAAGTATATAGTATATATGTTTTCTTAAATGAATTTTCAAGGTAATGCATTAAATGATTTAGTTTTTAGAAATTTTATATTTTGGTATAAAGTATGGATCGAATATTGGTTATGTTGAAATCATGATTGTGATATATGAGAAACTTGCATGATTTGAGATATATGAGCATGTGTTTTTGAAATGATTTTTATGTTAGAATGCACCCCGTGTACTTATATGTGCCAGATTATTTGCCGTGAGACGATGTCTCATGTTGCCAATTTTTGCTCCGGATGCCAGTTATTGCCGTGGGGATGCCTCATGTTGCCAGCTTTGCCGTATTGTCATGAGAGTGTGCATATAGATGAATGAACAACTTTATTATTATAGAGTATTCTTGAGCAAAACGAGTTTTATGAAAAATGAGATTTATGATTTCTAGTAAGACTTATTCGATCCACCTTGTTACTTGTTTATCCACGGCACTAAGCTGTGATCCATTACACTAAGCGTGAGCTTACCCCTTTCTTTAACATTTCAGGTTTAGCAGATTAATAGATCATTCTTTTCCACCTGCTGTTTCATCATCATTTCCTACCAGTAGAGAAAGGTTGTGCCAACAGTAGAGTGTCCTTATTATGTTTTGAGATTTTAGTTTTAGATATGTCATTTTTTTTAGAGAATTTATTATTTGATTTTAGGCACTGAGCCTTTATTTGATACAGAGAATATTTACATTTTAGCATGGATATTCTTTGAGTTGGATTATGGAGATCCTATTTTTATGATGATATTTTCAGTTTAGATTTTTTTTTCCTTTGTATTTGGAGGATTAGTCCATATTATATGGAAATTTCATCCGTTTCAAGTCTCCGTCTTACCCCTACTCTACCTAAGGGGACGGGTGTGACAATATTCAAACAAATAAAAACAATAAAAAATAATAATACAAGTTGAAGTTTTGTTCCACTTTCTGCACTTTACAATACATCGCAAAAACGTTACACTCAATATATATATATATAATCATCAAATTTTCTTACATATAATTTATCGTTAAAAAATAAAAAAATTTACACCATAAAATAAGGATTTTACTATACATCCACGTAAAAAATTCATGCGACATCGGCATAGTAAAAAGATTATCTATATGTGGGTTGTATAAAAAAATCACACGATAAAATATCTCTATTTTGTTGTGCTTTTGCATAGTGTGTGTATAAATACATTATTGTACTAATTATTAGAACTTTCAAATTACAAGACAGTAATTTGTTTCGCCACTAATTAAGAAAATGAGAGGGGGGGGAAAACTGTGCTGCTGTTGTTGTTGTTGAGTCTGTGAAGCTAATGACCAGGACCCTTTCTGCTGGGTCCAGAAGCTAAAGTAAAGGCCAAGTTTCTGGCAGAAGAATTTATGGTCGATTCGTTTGAAGAAACCGGAAACGATGCCGTACTGACTGATTCAGATTCTGATCCAGTAACAGCAGCGTCTGTCGTCACAGACCGAAGGGCTCTACAATCGGCAATACTGAAATGCGTTGATACCATCAGTGTTATTAGACACAATACAAACCATAGTCTTGTTGTTGATGTTATGAAGCTGCGGCAGCTCTTTGTGGTTGCCATATTTCTCTGTTTTTGTTTTGATTTTGATTTTTCTCAATTTTTCTCTCAAAGAATTGGCTATATCAAAGTGGTTAATTAGTATGGGGTGGCTATACAATTGCTATATGTATTTTTATATATAAAGGATTTGCTTGGACAGGACTGGACGGTGAAACGCTGTGAGGTAGGACCTTTATAAAATTGTTTAATAGGAATATAATAGATAAAAAGGTGAAAGCTGACTGTATTATAGCTGCTGAATTTTAACTGAGGATTGATGGAAATATATAAGACCCACGCAAGGCTGGCATTAGGCATAGACCGATAAGGCGTCCGCCTACGGCTTTCAATTTTATTTTTTGTCATAGTCTCTAAATAATTTAATGACTAATGGTTTCAATTTTTTTTATTATAATATTATGAAATGGCCATGAGTTGGGTCATCCATGAGTTCTATTGAATTTTATGGGAATTTAGACAAATTCTTAAAATGATGTCTTTATTGATAAATGATAAAACATATTTAAATACATGTCACATTAGACACTTCAAATTGAATTTTTTTTCTATATTCGAGGGCGCTAATTTTGGGTTATATTTCAGATATGTATCATCGACCGCCTATGTCGACTCTCTCCAAAAATATCTATGACCATAGGTCTCGAGAATGTCAGAGCCGGCCGGCCTTAAACCTACGTAAGATACATATTATATAAATCCTGATAATTGATTAAATGTTTTTCACAAACTCATGTCAGCACTCAATCCCGACACTTATGCGTGATCATGTTCAACCAACATGGTTTCACACAATCCTGAAAATTACGCGGCGGTTGTTCTTTGGTATTTTTTGGGAAAAGGGTGCTGTTAAACTGTCAAAGTTTCCAAGTACAGGACGGTGCACATAATGTATGAACACAATACTGAAGAGCTTAGATTAGCTGTGAGTGTCAGTAGATTTTCAAAGTATATTAAATATATTCTCTTTTCGATGTCACATTCATGTTGAAAAATTGAATAGTTGAAAGTCATCACCAGCTATTTTCAAAGAGTAGGCACGAGAGTGACTGAAATTTTCCACATTCCTTTTTAGCAACACGCTCGGGTCAATGTGACACACCGACTGTTTTAGGGAAAAAAAACTCTATTATGCAACATCACCTATTTATACAATATCTAATATTATCTTATCACTGCTCACTCATGCTAAAATAATAACAAAATAATTAAATAAATAGTGTTTATATTTACTACATCTCCATATATTATATACTTATTGATTGTTGTTATCAAGTCACTCATATATCTATGGATCTGAGAATAATCGGATTCAGAAATTTGGATTTTTTTAATTTTTTTCCAATTTGTAACATCCCTCTAGGATACGCTACCGGCAGGAAATAGACCACCATATCCCCCTTAGCCTCTGACTTTCCAACTCTGATCAACTCTATTAATCTTATCTTAAACATGATTTCATATTTGGGACCATAGCCCAACTCAATACAACATGATCCACTTTAACAATCATAACTATATACTCAAAATATCATAGTTTTACAACCTTGTTATGGACACTTTAATATATAAAACATACAATTTTGACTATACTTTTGTCTGATACAAGACTTCACTTTGACTCTGACTGACGAGGTTTCTGACTTGATCTTGTGTGTTGGTTTCTAATTAGGTCCCAAGAATGAAATCAAGCACAAAACACATGTGAATACACAAAGGAGAATGGCGGAAACATACTCACAATGATCGGTTTGGATGCTACGAAGAATACAAGCCTTTTCAGCCCTCCTTGAAGCTCGGAAGTAGCTCTCATTGGCAGTGGACTGCTCGATTGGGGCTCCTTTAGCTCCTCCAAGATTCGGCCATGGAAGACTCCATTGAAGCTCCAAGCTTCAAGCTCCAAAACGATTCCATGCACATGTGTTCACTGCCCTATCACCTTTGTATTAACTGATTTGTGTGCTAGCACCTTGTCTTCTTCCTTGCTTCTCACAGCCAAGCCAAGATCTTGAAGAAGAAGAAGAAGAAAACGGCTCAAAGCCGATAGAGAATAGGAGGGAAATGGGTTTCCTAGAAACTGTGAATGTGGAGAGAGAGAAAGAAAAGAAAAGTGTTTTATATTATTTTATTTTCCAAAAACAAAAACAAAAACAAAAACATAAAACCATTTTCCATTTACCAAAAAGTCAAAAAGCAAAAACCATTAAATGCTTTTCAACTACCACATCAATCACTCAATCAATCAATCAAATTGTCACATCACTCAAAGTGACATGTGATTTGACGCTTGATGTGACTAGCGATTTGACGCTTGATGTGAATTGCGTGCCGCATTCGAATTTGAAATGCGAATGCGCTCGCAAACACACTCGGGCTCGGGTTCGCTAATTCCGAATTTAATCGTTACGGGTCTCAAATCCCGATTAACATCCAATGTTTATTTAATTAAAGTCCAATGGGCTTTTAATTAATTTCTTTAAGGCGTGGACTTTTGGTCAACTCGGGTCAAACCGATAACCAAAGTCCAATCCGGGATTTACCCCATAAGCCCAAAAATCATTTTGGCCCATTAGGCCCAATTAAATAATTAAGGTCCATTAAGTCATAATTGGACTTTATGGATGCGGTTTTGGGCCCAATTGGATCCAACCAAATTGGCCTAAACCTAACTTGGTACAACCAAGCCCAAAAGCCCAATTACAACCTTTAAGGCCCAAATCCAATTTAAACCCAATTAATTAACTTATAAAATTCCAAATTTCACAATTAATTAACCTAAGTGTAATACATAATTAATCACCCAATTAACATTTCTAAAACATCAATTAGCCTAATTAATTATGCACTTGAACATCAAATAGTGTCCAACACAATTTAATCAAAAAATCAAACCCATTTTCATGCTTTATACTTCTCGGCAATTAAGGGTTTTTCAATCCGATTCGATTTCAATCCAATTGAATCCACAATCATCATTTCCCAAATCAATTCAACTCATCCAATGAATCAAAAATCAAAAAACACCATGAATTTCAAAATTCAACAAGTTTCGGCCAAGCCTTTAATTTGGGGAAAATTGCCCAATTCAAAATTCAATCCAATTAAACCTCAAATCAACATTACCCAATTGTTTTAAGTCATCCAATGATAAAAAAAAAAACAATTACCAAGACATTTAGGGTTCTACATTTTCGGCCAAGCCTCCATAATTGGGGAAAATTGTTCTAAACCAATTTTCTTGAAATTGATCATGCACAACTTCAATTCAACCTCATTCAAGCATACTTAATCAAACAATTTAACCAATTCATGCTCAAATTGATTTTGCCCAATTTTAAACCCTAAAAATTTCATGCTTGATATAAGCTCTGATACCATATTTGATTTCTAATTAGGTCCCAAGAATGAAATCAAGCACAAAAACGCATGTGAATACACAAATGGAATGGCGAAAACATACTCACAATGATCGATTTGGATGCTACGAAGAACACAAGCCTTTTCAGCCCTCATTGAAGCTCGGCAGTAGCTCTCATTAGCAGTGGACTGCTCGGTTGGGGCTCATTTAGCTCCTCCAAGATTCGGCCATGAAAGACTCCATTGAAGCTCCAAGCTTCAAGCTCCAAAACGATTCCATGCACATGTGTTCACTGCCCTATCACCTTTGTATTAACCGATTTGTGTGCTAGCACATTGTCTTCTTCCTTGCTTCTCACGGCCAAGCCAAGATCTTGAAGAAGAAGAAGAAGAAAACGGCTCAAAGCCGAGAGAGAAGAGGAGGGAAAATGGGTTTCCTAGAAACCGTGAATGTGGAGAGAGAGAAAGAAAAGAAAAGTGTTTTATATTTATTTTATTTTCTAAAAACAAAAACAAATACATAAAACCATTTTCCATTTACCAAAAAGTCAAAAAGCAAAAATCATTAAATGCTTTTCAACTACCACATCAATCACTCAATCAATCAATCAAATTGTCACATCACTCAAAGTGACATGTGATTTGACGCTTGATGTGACTAGCGATTTGACGCTTGATATGACTTGCGTGCCACATTCGAATTTGAAATGCGAATGCGCTCGCAAACACACTCGGGCTCGGGTTCGCTAATTCCGAATTAACGAATTTTCCGTTGCGACGCAAATAAACGATTACGCCTAGCGAAATCACTATTCACGTCGCTAACGAATTAATTCTAAATTAATTCGTTCGCCCGAATTAAAATCTAATTTTAATTCCGTGTCGAAATCCAATTTCGTATAATATATCAAATATATTATTTTATCGATTAATTCCAAATTAATCGTTCTCTCTCTTTAATTGATATTTTATCCCAGATAAAATATCTCCGTAATTAATACCAGATTAATTTTCTCTCTCATATAATTAATCCCAGATTAATAAAGTGCGAGTCATACATCATCAGTGAATCATCGGGAAGCGACACATGAGATCCCCAGATATGTTGGAAATAAATTCGGTCGTCGGACTATCCGAATACGTAAGTACATCGTATTACATTTATACCGATTTACAAGACAATGTTGGCTTCTAGCAAAGCGCCATGCCTACCCAAATCTCCAGAAATATCCTTATAGGAATATGTGATCTATATCAGGCGTAGTATACGTAGTATTGTGTATGTCGATCCAGTATCAGATGATCACGTGCTAGGCCTGGGGCTGGAATTGTGTCTGCCCCGTACGAAACACATATCGGATGTCTGGTAATTAGTCTCTATAATCGGATAAATATGACCTAGTCATAATATCCCGATAGCTCGAGCATTTAAGAGAACGAGTTCCGTATCCTATGTGACCATCATCTCCATATGACTGGAGTGATACTTCCGTCTTAACATCACACCCAACACACTACGATTCTCAATATACCCAACATTGGCGTACACAGAACCTGCTAAAGCCCTGGACGACCTCAACCAAAGTATATTGATTGTCGTAAGTATTAGCGGTGCAAGTCTCAGGTTAAGACCAAATACACCTACCCTGATTTCGGACTTCCATAGACACATATTCATACTACCAATGGAATTCCGAAGGGGTCTATCCAGAGCGAAGCTGTTTCCCGTACCATCGATAAAACACAACCTCTTATTACACTTGCATGAGTATCCTATACCCAAATATATGAGAACTATGCCGTTTTGGCCTCACAACGCGCACAAGTGTAATACTAGTCTTTTACGTATTTATCGATGTCCAATCTCGATAATACTCTGACTAGGGATATTTAATGATTTATCCTTCGTGGACTGATATTGTTTCATATCATTCTCATTCCAGGAACAAATCATAGGGACCTCCTATCATTTATATATCTATGTGATCTAATCACAAATGATAAGAGAGCAATCTCCTTTGTCACATAGTTAATTTGTACAACAACACCATGATCTGTACAAATAGTGACGCTATGGGTCATAATTGTCCAACATTGCGGACTCAACGCCCTTAGTGACAGCCATCGGTATCCATCCTCCCGAGCTCATCCTCCAGTTAATCTATAAAAGAAAGAAACTGGGAGGGGGGGAATTAGATCGTTTGAACGATCTAGTGAGTGAAAAGTTAAAAAACAAAAACTAACTCTGTGAAAATTCATGGTTCTAAAAACTGAAATCCTCCTAGAAAATAATATTTTTTGAAATCTCTTCTTATCTGAAATCTCAGCTCTTCCTGAAAATATTTTCTGAAAACTCTTTTATAAAACTCATATTTTCTGAAAATTTGTTTCAGGAAAATCTACATTTGAAAAATCCATATCTGAAAAATTTGTATCTGAATATCTGGCGCATGGGTGTGTTACGTATCGCTGTTCCCCCATATGCAAAATCTATCGCTTGAGGGCGTCCCGCCATACATAAATATCTGGTGGTCTTGGGTCGTTACGTCTCGCCGTCTCCAAAGATAGAAATCTAGAGCCGGGGATGCGGATCTACGCTACCCTCCTGACTCAAAATATGGGATCTAGGGGCATCAGTCATCCATAGTCCTGAACTGCATGTGCACATGATATCTGTATTCGTTAATTTCATATCTGAGTCAAGTTACATACTGAGGTGGGTTTTTCCCTCATGCCTCCAAAAATCATAACACTTAACTTTGAAAATCAATTTTTCTAAAAACATCATCATTCGTAAAACAACTGTAATAAAACTTATCTTATTGAAACACACTATTTCTTAAAAAAACTGAAATAAAATCTGGCTAACACCATATGTACTTAAAGTAAGTCTGTTATCAAAATAATTAAATAAAATCAATTTGAGAAAAGGGTCCACTCACATATTTGGAATCTGGCTGTCATTACTCACTTTGCCGAAGGAAATTACGGTTCCTGCGATGATCTATAATTGATAATCTTGATTAGAAAATGGGCTGAGGAATATATTTTGGAATTAGGCTAAATTTATCTATTCAAGTACTTGCTATCGCTACAAGGCGTATCATACTTATATGATGATGTAATGTATTTATGCGAGCTGATACGAGACCCTTAGGGTGGCCTCTAACATGCTACGGTGAAACTGGAATGAACTAAACCTAGTTCTAGGAAATTCTGATCACTCGTCGCGACACTATCTATTAGGCGTCGCGACGCTCACTAATGCAACTGAACTAGTGAGCATCCTCTGCTTTCCCATCACGACGCAAGGGTTATGCATTGCGACTCCCACACGCATCACAACGCTAAGTGTTACGCATCGCGACATCCACCAATCAGAAGAAGACAATGAGCTTCATGTGTTATCCGCGTCACGATGGTAGCCCTTTGCGTCGCAATGCTCACATGAACTCGACTTAACAGAGAGAAACTTCAAGCTCGGCATCGCGAGACTAGTCCATACGCGTCGCGACACTGGACAGATTTCAGGTTTTCATTCATTTCTCCATAGCTAATTCCCAAATACAATTCCAACACCATCATACTAACACATTTACATAGACAATTCTATAAACTTCAATATCCATATTCAAGAGCCAAACTCAATCCCAAACACAATATCATTTATTCAAATATCATCAAATCTCAGCATACAATGCCCATACTCATTCATACACATAAAGACTTCATTATCTGATAATTAATCCCAGATTAATTCTTGCCGCAATTAATCCCATATTAATTCTTTATCTGGTAATTAATCCCAGATTAATTCTTACCGTAATTAATCCCAGATTAATTTTCTCTCTCTAAATTAATCCCATATTAACATTCTCTCTCAAAATTAATCCTAGATTAATTTTGTTCGAGTCAAACACCATCGGTGAATCTTTGGGATGCGACCCAAGAGATCCTTGGATATGTTGGTAGTAAATTCGGTCATCGGACTATCCGAACACATGCGTACCTGGTACCACATTTCTACCAATTTACAAGACATAGTTGGCTTCTAGCAAAGCACCGTGCCTACCCAATTCTCCAGAAATATTCTTCTACTGAATACAAGATCTTTGTCAGGCGTAGTATACGTAGTATTGCGTATTACGATCCAGTATCGGATGTCAAATGCTAGGCCTGGGGCTGGAGTTGTGTCTGCCCCGTACGAAGAATATATCGGATCACTAGCAACTAGTCTCTTTATGATCGGAAAGTCATGACCTAGTCATACTTCCCCGATGACTATAGCACTTAGAGTACCAGTTCTGTATCCATACGTGATCATCATCTCCATATGACTGAAGTGATACTTCCTTCTTGACATCACACCCAATACACTACGATTCTCAATATACCTAAAAGAGGCGTACACAGAACCTGTTAAATCCCTGGACGACCAAAACGAAAGTATATTGATTGTCGTAAGTATTAGCGATGCAAGTCTCAGGTTAAGACCAAATACACCTACCCTGATTCGGATTCCCATAGACACATAGTCATACTACCAATGGGATTCCGATGGGTCTATCCAGAGCGAAGCTATTTCCGTACCATAGGTAAACAGAACATCCTATTACACTTGGATGAATATCCAATACCCAAATATATGAGAACCATGCCGTTACGCTTCCATAACACGCACAAGTGTAATACTAGTCTATTCCGCATTATCGATGTCCAGTCTCGATAATACTACGACTAGGGATATTTAATGATTAAACCTTTGTGGATTGATACTGTCTCATATCTTATTAATCCGGAACTAATCATAAGAACTTTTATCATTTATATATCCAGGTAATCCAATTACAAATGATAAAAGAGCAATTTCCTTTGTCACATAGTTAATTTGTACAACAACACCATGTTCTGTACAAATAGTGATGCTACAGGTCATAATTTTCCAACACTTAGTAATGGATTTTTAACACAGCACCGCCTCCCATTACTTTACATAATACCGTAATCCCTAACGAAAAATGAGAATTCAATAATTAAATTTAATTCCATAGTGAGAAGTGGACCCCATGAATATATTTCGACTCACTGCTTTGTCACGTTCTCACCTACGTATATTCACAGGTAGACAACTCATTGTCAATCACACTCACTGTGACTTCTGATTTTGGTCCTGACTGTTTCTCGTTATGACAGTTTTGGCACGTTCACAAGGAGGCGTATCAAGGCTTAACTTGTCAGTGCCAAACTCAAGCTACCGGTGTAGTCTTGACAGCTTTGGTACGTTCATGATTTCCACTTTCACTTGAATCTGTCTCTTATCATATAAGTTATACCGGCGCAAATGAACTACCATTAGCCATAGTTGCACAGTTTTGGCACGATACAGCTACAACATCAGGAAATCATTTGCATCCGTACTGACAAGGAGGACCAAGAAACAAGTATTCCTAATGCTAATTACTTTAACACCTTATTTAAGCGGGGATATTCCAAAATAGGTTTTTTCACTTTACATAAAATGCAAATTTTAATTTAGATCAATTTTCCTAACAGTTCAACTCTACCTGGGAAAACATAACTTAACTTAACCATTAAATCTGTGTTATGTTTTCCGTTAACATAGAATCAAAAAGTTAAGAAACATCTAAATTACATGCATGTGCAAATATCAAAATTGGATTATATATCATATATCAAGCATGACAAATGTAATGGATGAACTATCAGACCTGCTCTAATATCATTATTGTTGGGGGTTTTAGCACGAGAGCAGCGAAAGCGCGCGGTTCAGGTAAAATCATAACTTTAAAACTTTTAAAGTTAACGAATAAATTATTCAATATCCAATATGAATAATTCATTCATATTTCACCTAAACATATTTATTCGATATCAAATAACGACATAAATAGCATAAAATACGTTTTTGTCCGAACCGACCAACCAATACACATGGGGCCGCCCAGGTCAGGTCCAATAGTACTTGGGCAGTTCATGGGCTGCCCGAACAGTGACCAATTCACTGTTTGGATAGCGGACACCCGGTAAGCCCGAAACTCACCCGGTAACACCGTTTTTCACCGTTTTCACATATTTCAACTCCGAAATAATTTCCGGCAATTGTTCCAATGCCCAAAACACATTCAATACATTTATATAACATACTTTTCATCACCAAAATCACAGAAACTTCAGATCTGATTTGGTAATTAAAAATATCATTTATCATGCTTTAAATCTAATTTTCTCAATATTAATCATATTAATACTTACACCAACCAAAGTCACCACAAATAAAGAACTCAAGAACAATTCTAGGAGTTACAAGAGTGGTCATAACACTCTAGAATGGTAACAAGTCATCAAATGATAAAATTGAACTAATATTACACTAATATTATCCAATCTTACTTCACACATGCATCTAGCCTCCAAATCCATCCTCCAAATAAAAAAACCCCAAAATCTAAGAAAGGAAGAAACCCTAGAACTATTCTAGATATTCAAGAACAAGAAACAAGCTTTCTAAGTTTAAGATTATTGAAGATTACCTCCAAATCTTGTAATTTCCTTAAACTTTTTCTTGAATTTCTTCACTTTGTTCCTTGTATCTTCAAGACAATTTTGGGAATTTTTATGGAGATAGGTTCGGTCATGGCTTCTTATGAAATGAGAAAAAAAAATTTTCATCTTTAAATATGAAGGCCAAACCAACTTAGGGAGAGAAAGAATGGTATTTTGGTCATTTGGTCAATTCATCTAATTAATTAATAATAATACCTTTAAGTTAACAAATCCAATTTGTAAACTTTAAGCTTAATAAAATCATGCTACTTGTAACCAATAATAATCAAACATATTTCATAACAATTATGTAATATTTAAATAATTTAATTATCTAGATATTTAACATTTAAATACCTAAATAATTAATTAAAACGATTATTATTATATATGTATTTTTATTTACATTAAATAAAAAATACATATATTAATGGCATGTGTGAAAGTATCATTTGACAAATAATTAATATGTATCAAATCAAATTTTATATCAAATACAAATACACATTAATTATTAATTGACCGAAATACCCCTTATGCATATATTTTCGTTTAATCGTTTAAACGATTCGAATTAACTCAATTAATCCAGTGAAGTATTATGAATAATCTATATTATTCATAACGTGTTGTCCAAGTGCTCAACGAGTACACTTCATATTGTAGGACTCTCTAAGTTTAGGTTTATCTATCATAGAATCCAATTTCGTGTCCATAATTCACCCACTCATGAATTATGACGACCACAGATAATCTCGCTAAACTATGCAAGTTGAGGTCATTGCATACGTATAATCCCTCCGTCACAGACTATCAATATTATACCGGGGATATAGATAAAAATGTCAAATCCCTAAGGTATAATACAATCGACTTTTAAATTTATGATCTTTAAATAACACTCGGAACTCACTTCTGAAGTATACAACGACCATGGATTTACTAGATCGCAAATACGTACCTGATACCTATGCCCTGTACACAGGACTGACAGATTCTATCTGATACTCACAGGATCTCATGAGCATTAGTCCACACCTAACAAACATACGAAGGTCTAATCTAAATAGATCGGTGACGTGACTGCCATCAAAGAGTGGATGATATCTCATATATCCACAATGATATCTCAAGTAGTAGAACCACTATGCTACTCAACTCGAGAAGATTTCTATTGACTTTGGTGTACCATCTATTAGGAAATCTTCGGTGAGTAATTTAGTGTTTGTCAAATAAACACCTACACGTCTATACGAGTCTCCCAAGACTCATGGTTCATTGGAATAAACCATCGGACCAAGTCACGATATACTACATGTACTGGTCCCAGCGGATTTTACTAACCGATCCGTGTCAGTAAATCTTGACCAAGAACTTTATTTGATAATATACTTCTAGTAGTGACACTTCCCAATGTCAATTACAAACTACTTTGTAACTGCGCACTATAAAATATATTATTGGGTCTTTGTCTAATATATACATATCACTAAATCATATTTAGTTTCAATCTAATCATAATTAGATCGAATATGTATATAAAAGCAAGAAGTACTACCATAAATAAGTAATATTATGGAAAAAGAAATTGTTCGTATTCATGAGTCAGACATAAATATGATTCGGATTGGCACTCCGACCTTAACAGGCTTAGCAATCCGGATCAATAGCTATGTACTTTGGAGACATGGTTTAGTGTGTAGTTGTGGATGTTTTACATAGATATGGAGTTCATTCCCTATTGTAGGAAGTATATGAGTATCTTCCTTAAGGGTTGATTCAGTACTTGAACGATTAGAGCGCTCAAGTCTTTCTATTGCGAATAGAAAGATTAATATTCATAATGGTTATGAATAAATTATTCTTTAGAAAATCAATGGTACTTAAGGTAAAAATAATTAGAAGGGTATAAGTGATATTATGAACCGACTCTAATTATGAGATACTCGTCAATCAATATTTAATAACTATATCGATGGACACCTACGTAGCTCGGTTTATATTATCTATCTACAGCAACGAGAGTGCAATTTCCAATTTTTAATGGATTAACCCGAAGTTAATAATTCAAAATATTTAGCTAAGGTGTTTAATTAATATTCTAGGATTATTGGAGCTCGGAACCGCATGTCAATTTGGTCCCCGTGCTAGCTCGATATACTATAGCAAATTAAATATAATTGGATAGTTCAATTATATACTCATATACATATATTATTATTAATGACATTAATTATATATTTTGTCACACATGTAACTTTATATTATATTTCACATAAGGTTGTTATTAAATAAATGATTATGAGATAATCATTTAATTTAATGTATATATATTAAATAGTTTAATATATCATTTATTGTAATGATGACTTTTTCAAATTTGATTGGTAAAAATTCAACATTTCATTAATATTTTTTACACCTTTTCAACATTACAATTAATTATCATTATGATGACAATTAATACGTTGGTTGTTGTAAATATTAGGTGTAGAAAATATGGGTGGCTGAATTTATGAGATAAATATGCTTAGGATTTTTGTTTAGCATTAACCCTAAGTATAAAAATAAAAAAATTGAATTTTTTCTTGTGAGATGATTTTTCATTCTTGACAAAACCTAGCCACCCTTGTTCTTGTTTTCTCAAGTATTGAAAAAAGAACAAAAGAGAAAAGAAAAATTCCGGTATGAAAAATCTTAACTCAATCTCTAAACTGTTTAGGGAGTTGGTTTCAAAACCTTGTTTGAATCTCTAAAGAGTTTAGGGATTTAGTTTTGTGAGTGAAGCCCACACTTCTTTTTGTTGGTAGATATACATAGCTCGGAAGATCATTCGGAGTTGGAACAAACTTTCTTCTTCTTTCTTTTCTCTATACACAGGGAAATTTTTGTGTTTGGAGCTTGGATATAGCATCAAGATAGCAGTCAAGACAGTACATAAACTTTCAGAAAAAAACCAGCGGGTCGCGACTCCCACACAGCGTCGCGACATGCCAAAGAAGAAAACCAAGCATAAACTTCCAGGCTCTGTGCGTTGCGAAGGTAGTATTTTCACGACGCGACACAGAGACGAGCGAGTCACAGCGTCGACTATTTCACATCGTGACACACTCAAGAACCAGAACCAGACAGAAAGCTGTGACTTCGAGCGTCACGACGTAAATCTCTGTGCATCGCGACAGAGGGCTTAATCATAAATAAGATCGATTCCCCTCATGCACATGGGCTGTTCGAGGGCTGTTCCAAGGCTGAAATATTGTTAAAAATAGAAGCACAACATCAGACCAGGGGCTGGTCAGATCTGGCAAAAGATGAAGAGGGCATACATTTTTTTCAAGGTCGATCCTGGTACCTAAGGCGTTTTTACTACGCGAGGGAAAATGTCTTGCTACAATTGGTATGAGAGCGAGGTTGAAAAGTGTTCTTAACCCTTCTATTTTTAATTAAAAGTTTCTATTTTTAATGATTTATATGAGATATAAATTGTTGGTATGAATGTTGTGATAAGTATGCACATTTTAATGTTTATATGATGAATGTATTACATTGGTCGTAAATTTTTCCAACTCTTATTTTTGTGTTATTTTTAGTTTTGGGAATGTAAGGTCATAAGGCCAAAATTTTCGAAGTGTTGTAAATTTTTTTCTTATGTAAAAGTTTCAAGTTGTAACTTGATATGCATTTTGGAGTGTCGATTTCGATAAAGGACTCAACACCACTCTATGGAACGAGACTTGAAGACCAAGGGATGTCTTGGAATATTTTGTACTAATTAGATTAGTATAGAAAAATAATAGCCTGATCAATGCAATTTTATTTTATGTTATATGAATGTTTATTTCGAAATATTTGAATAACATGTTATATAGCTTATGGTGCCTACTTCTGCATTTTTATATGCCATAACATGTAATATATGCATGTATATTCTAGTCATAAAATGTAATTTTATGAAATTTAAAAGAGTTAAATTGGAATATGATATGCACGTAAACAAATTAATAAGATTAGTTGGTTTAATGGTTTAAAATTGGAAATTCAAAAACTTAACCCACATGGGCTTTATAAGTGCATTATGTTTTCATTGGATGGAAACCTGGACTTAAATTCCATAACTGATTCTGAGTGGACGGTAGTGTGGTCTTCATTCGGGATACAATTCCACGTACCATTGGAATTTATAACGCGCTTATATTAATTAAATAGTTCAATTAAAATTTGTTCGTTTGTTGAATTCTAAATTTTAAACCTGCTAGTGAACTGTAACATCCCGCCCGAAGCCAGGATGCTCTCGGCACGAGACAAGAAAACCCATCTCCATAACCCTCTATTTCTACTAAAATTTCGGCATGACCTTTGCTAAAAATCATGAAACCTGGAACCAAGTCCAGCACCTCGAGGTGTCCTGATATTAAATCCAAAAGTAATCATCTCAACTCATGCAAATAGGCCTCTATGTTATATTCACATGTTGTTTCATTGCTTAAAACGATCCCGGTTAGACCGTGGTTTTCAAAAGGGTATTAGATACACTTTTCTCCAACAACCAACACATTCTCTCTTCTTTCTTCTTCCCTCTCTCTCGCCCAAATGGGGCTGTTTTTCTTCTTCTGTTTTTGCCCACTGCCGAGACATGAAGGAGAAGCAAGATGATGATTTTTTTGCAAAATCAAGAGTGCTAGCACACAATGGAGACATATTAAGGTGATAGGGAACCACATTTTCGGCCATGGTCCTCCATTAATGCTCTAAGCTCCAAGCTTTCAATGATGATTCCATGCTCACAAATGCGGTTCCCTATTACCTTAGGATGTCTCTATTGTGTGCTAGCACTCTTGATTTTGCAACAAAATCATCATCTTGATTCTCCTTCATGTCTCGGCAGTGGGTAAAAACAGAAGAAGAAAAACAGCCCCATTTGGGCGAGAGAGAGGGAAGAAGAAAGAAGAGAGAATCTGTTGGTTGTTGGAGAAAAGTGTATCTAATACCCTTTTTGAATTTCAAAAATTCATTTACCATATATTTTTCTTTCCAAAAGTCAAAGGCAATTAAGCCAACCACCTCCATCACTATTCACATCACTCATGACAAGTTGTCAAATCACTCAAAGTGACTAGACATCACATCAATCGATTGACTAGTGATTTGACGCTTGATGTGACTTGTGGGCCGCACTTTAATTCACAATGCGGGTGCGCCCGCAAACACTCCCGGGCTCGGGTTCGCTAATTCCAAATTAACAAATTTTCCGTTGCGACGTAATTAAATAATTATGCCTAGTAAAATCACTATTCATGTCGCTTACGAATTAATTCTAAATTAACTCGTTATCCCGAATTAAAATCTAATTTCAATTCCGCATCGAAATTCAATTTTGTATAATATATCGAATATATTATTTTATCGATTAATTCCAAATTAATTATTTTTCTCTCTTTAATTGATATTTTATCCCAGATAAAATATCTCCATAATTAATCCCAGATTAATTTTCTCTCTCATCTAATTAATCCCAGATTAATAAAGTGCGAGTCATACGTCATCGGTGAATCTTCGGGAAGCGACCCATGAGATCCCCGGATATGTTGGCAGTAAATTCGGTCGTCGGACTATCCGAACACGTATGTACCTAGTACTACGTTTTTACCGATTTACAAGACAAGGTTGGCTTCTAGTAAAGCGCCATGCCTACCCAATTCTCCAGAAATATCCTTACAGGAATATGTGATCTATATCAGGCGTAGTATACGTAGTATTGTGTATCTCGATCCAGCATCGGATTTCACGTGCAAGGCTGACCGGCGTAAACACACACGTATAACGCAAGCGCACGTATCGTTCAAGTAGTATAAAAATATCGATCCCACGAGGACTTAATTCCTACTGTTGTTATTAATTATTGAATCTATTTATTTACAAATATCTAATTAAATGGAGAAGAGAATGATTGTTTGATTGGTTGAATGTGGTCTTGCACAATAAGTAAATAAATAAAAAGATAAAAGAAAATACTAAGGAAAATAACAAAAGACACAAAGATCTAGGGTTGTGAATCATTCTAATATCTTTTAAAAGATGAAGTGATTATTTTATGTTTGTGTAATAAATCAGTGTACTAACCTGGAACACTAAATTATGCAAAAGCCTCTGTCAATGGTCAGACGTTAATACCCAGTTTAACCCAATTGAACCATATATTTATGTCAACCAAATTATCTGGATTCATTAAGTTTAAGTTCCAATTATGGCTACCCCCGCCCGACAGGTATATGTCTATCATGTAAGGAAATCTATTAAAGGGTTATCTATCCTCAAGGAAGATCGTGGGCTATTAAGTCTAAGGCTGAAACCTAAAATCCCTATGTCTAGTTCATTTTAGATTTATCACATCAATCTTATTGGTGATCAGAAAACAAGAAGCATTAAGCTTAAGACTTAATAAGTAAACCTTTAAATTACCCAAACTATAAAATAACCCCTTATAAACCGATGATATTAGAATTCATCACAACCCCAGATAACTAACACATAACTAGGGCTAGTAAAAACTTAAAAATAAAAGACAAAAATAAAAAATGCTGAAAAGTAAAAGACATAAAGTAAAAGCTGAAAAGTAAATTGCTGAAAAGTAAATGCTGAATGTAAATTGCTGAAAAGTAAATTGCTGAAAAGTAATTGCTGAAAATTAAATAAAGTAAAATTACAATAAAAGAAAATGCTGAGGTAAAAGGATCCACTTTTATTACTTCTATTTTAGATATCTCCCTTAATATAATATATTAACTTCGCATGATAATTACCAACCAGCCATATAGGCGGTATCCAGATTAAGTCAAATTAATAATTAATTACCAACCGACCAATATGGCGGTATCCTCGTTAAGTCAGGTTTTAACTAGTTTATATATTATAATTAAGGGAGATTAATCTAAATATTAGTAATAAAAGTTTTACCTTTTACCCCAGCAAAAGGGGAGTTACCTCCTCATTACTGAAAAGTAAAAACTGAAAATTAAAGAAAGAAAAGTACTGTGCGTAAAAGTAAATTGCGGAAAGTAAAAACTGAAAAGTAAAGAAAAGAAAGTGCGAAAGAGGAAATTAATTACTAAAAGCTATAAATAAACAAACAAGATACAATCTTCTTAGTATTCTTAAGGAATTCCTTAGAAGAAAGTATGAATTTTACAAATGAAATGGCTTGGTATTTATAGGCAAAATTTTGCCTCCATCAAATCATCCACCAAATCAATTATTAATTGCTCCACTAATTACTCCACTAATTTCTCCACCAAATCCATTATTAATTGCTCCACTAATCTCTTATCATGTTTGGTGATGATTTGATAATTTTTATTATTTATTTATTAATTTATTTTTTTGCTTTGAAAATGATTGAAAGTGACTTTAATAATTATACACTACACACTTCTGGATGGTTCATCAATTTCGGGCATGAAATCTTCAGAATTCGAAATTATTTTTTCTTTCAAAGTTGTAGATTTGTGAGTCTTCTTTAATTTGGAACTTGAATCAGCTCAATCCGATATCGGAGTAAAACGTTATGCCCAAAATACGACAGATGCGCAAAACTGGAATTTCCAAAACTGCACTTCGTCAAAACGCCCTTTCAAGTTTCCAATCTCCAAAATTAAAATATCAAGTCCAATAATTGCCATTATTTGACCCATATTTCATCCTAAATGATTTCATTGAGACCCGATATTATTTTATCTGCAAAATAAACTAAAACACATCAAAAAGTTCATTAAACCCGAGAAACTAAATAAAATATTAAGTTAAAGGGGCGGTAAATATTGATATATTTTCCGCTCATCACACCTCCAAACCTAACATTTTGCTAGTCCTTGAGCAAAACAATAAAATAAAAATAAAATTAAACTAAGCCACTTTCGTAGGAATCACGGTTGCATTTAGCATATGCAACAAGCCTTTAAACCCCTAGGTGTCCCTAGTGGACGAGTTATAGTCTCGTGAGGGCTTACATCAACGATACCCACAAAAGTTTTACAAAAGTAAAAAGATAATAAAACTAATGCACACAAAAGCAAAAAGACAAGAGAAAAGAGAATAAAGATGTTAGTGACTAATCAGGTGAAACTTTTACTCCAAGTCAATAGTTGTTTTGTTTCATTCTAAATTACCGAATAAGTAAATTCTCCGATTATTTTTACCATTCTCCATATACACAGCCAACAAAATATTAAACAACTCATTTTTGCCCACAACAGTCATAAGTGCAGTTGATAAGAGAGTAATATTTTTGTCCTAAAGTTCTATCAGATTTAACACCTTTTTGCAGCAATGGAATAATTTTTCATTTTCTGATTTTTTTTTTGATTTTTTTTTTCTATTTTTTATTTATATACAATATCTTCCATCTATGTAACGAGTGTTGGGTCGGTGGCTCCCAAACCAGTTGGCTTTAGGGCACCAGGTGTTAAGACACCCCTACGGACTTAATTACCCAGACTTCAGATATAAATATATATATATATATATTTTTTTGTAACATCTTCGATCCATGTAGCGAGCTTTGGGCCAGTGACTCCCAAACCAGTTGGTTTTAGGGCACTAGGTGTTAAAACACCCTTACAGACTTAATAACTCGGATCTCGGATTTTTTTTTTTTTTTACTCCATTGCTTTTTGAGATGTTTCTTCCAATTAAACTAGAGCACTGAATATTACAAACTTTTCAATTTTAGCTCATGTCCGTATGTTACTATATATGTTGATAATATCTGCTAACTGAACATATGAAGATTCATTTTAGTCCGTTTTAAGGAGAATTCACAAATTAAATAATTCAAAAGGAAATAAACAACAATGAACTTATTTCGAAAATAGGCTTGAGATACGTCTCAGGAGTAGAAACTCCTTACTCAGCTATCTCTTACCAATTTCACATTTTTAGTCAAAACAAAAACACACAAACACAAAATATTTTTGTAATTTTTGAAAATTTTCCAATTTTTTTGTATTTTTCGAAAAATTTTGGACTAAAAATAAAAAAAAACACACAAACTAAAAACAAGGTACTGATCAACTAATTCCCTCCCCAAAACCTAAATGAGACATTGTCCCCAATGTCTTAAACAGTAAAAGGAGAGTTAAGAAGGTTGTACCTAGTTAGCTGAAAATCTACATGAAATTAAAGGTTAAGATCTAGATTAATCCTACGCCTCTTACCACGATCGTCCTCGTCACCAATTTATCTTTGAAAGGATAGGGTCAACTTGTGGTTCATAGTTATGAGTTGGTCTATTAGATCTGAAGCAGTTCTGGCAGTGAAGAGGAGTTCTTTCATATAGGTTTTGACACGAACCCATTTCTCCGAGCATCATCAAGAAACACACAAAGAAAATCATAAAATCCATCAACGTTAAGCAGTCCAAGTGGTTTCTGGTGTATGTTCAGGTTCGCCCAAGATAGAACTATAAAATTTCCTCCAATGTGCCCAAGCCACCTGGCAAAGTGATAAAAGCATCAGCACGGTTAATCATTTCTACCAGTCGTTCAGACATACCTGGCACGATCAGTTCCTCTCCGTTTGATGATCCAATAAGATTTTCCTCCGCCAAGGGTTTTGGGATGATTCCCAAAACGTGACTGCCTCCTTCCTGTACAGCCTTTGAAACGATCCCCATAAGTCCGAGATTGCCTCCGCCATATATTAATTGCATATTTCTTGCAGCTAAGACTCAACCCAATTCCTGTGATGCTTCTATGTATTGTGGCTTAGTACCAACACTACTACCACAAAACACGCAGATGTTTTCAACTCGTCTTCTTGAAGTGGCTTCCATTTTTTTTTTTGTATTTCTTTTTCAACTCTGGATGCCTTCAAAAGTGCAATGACGGGCTGAATTTATAGTACCTGAAAAAAGGGTGAGTAATAATAGCACTAATATCTTCCAAAGGACGATTGTTAGCTAAACAACAAAAGAGATCGTGAAAGGTCAAAAAGTATGGATCCTGTCTACGAAAATAAAGATAATTACAATAGAAAAGCGAATCAAAGAAATAATTAAGGCAACAGAATTGTGTACGCAATACGCCACTCGCTTAGTATAAATTCATTAGGATGTGTCTCAAGATTTCATTCCTTATTCAGCCATCGCTAATGAATTGTTTCTCATCTTTGATTGCCAAACACAATTCCTTATGTCTTAAAATGCTTCGTTTGTGCCTTTCCCTACAAAAATAACACACAAAATTAAAAAGTTCACACAAAATATGAAAACAGATTACAACAAATTGCATGGGTTGCCTCCCTGCTAGCGCTAAATTTTTCGTCTTCAGCCAGACGTGACTGAAATTCATCTGTTAAGGAGGTTTCAATGTTGTTTTGGATGTCCGATTAAAGACAATCCCGTGAGCGTTGCTTTTGAATGGTCTCTTCCAACGGAAAAGTGACAAAAAGAGTTTTGTCTCATTCAGTGCTCGTGCCACCTTTTTACTCCTTGTTGTTCCAGTGATTCCTGCAAAGAAAGAAAGAAAATCAGGAGGTCTCGTATGATGTTTGACTTGGAATGGAAGTTCCATTCTGTCAAGCTTCTGGGCGATATCTTTGATTTGTACTCCCCAAAACAGCGATGTTTCTCCTGAATGCTCTAGATCTTTATTAAGGTCAGACATTTTCTCCTCCATTTGCTCTGTTTCTTGCTCCACCTTTTCTTCACAGATGTCTCTTAAAATTTCTGTATTCAGTTATTCATCTGTCATCTGTGATATACATGCTTCAAAATTGTCAACCTGAGGATATAAAGAAATGTCAGATTTTAGGTCTTCATCCTCTGATATGACTGGAATGGATGGTTCAGGAAGATTTTCTTCAAACATTTGTGCAATGGAATCTCTAAGATCTTCATTTTGAGGATACAGAATTCCATCCTCAATTTTTGATGCAGTTGGTACAAATATTTCAGCTTCATCCTCGTCAGAATCTGAATAATAGAAATCAAATCGAGACTTTGCCGGTTCGGGTTCCTGAACTGATACCTCTGGTTGTTGATACTGCTCAGCCTCCTTCTCTACTGAAGTGTCATTGTGAAATGATTGGTATTTGAAGGCTTTATCAGTGTCATCTGAAAATGATTCTTGAGGTATGTAGTTTTGGTTTTCTGTGAATTGTCTCATTTGATCTGTCATTCTCTGAATTGATGCTGATTGTCTCTGAATACTTTCAAATTGATTCTGGCATGTTTCAAGCATTGTATCCAACTTTTCGTCCCGTTTCTGGAACCAATCTTTGAGCATGTCAACCAATGATTCTTCCTCTAATTGTTCTGGTTGTTGATAAAAATCATAGGTGGATGGTGGATAAGATGGAAAATATGATGGTTCTTCGTACCATGAAGGATTTTGATAGCTCTGCCACCCTGGATTGTAGTTGTACTCGCAATAATTACTTGGGTGGTTACCATCACATATCTCACATCTCTCCATTGCATTCTGATTAGCAAATGTAGTATTACTTGATTCTGGCATCCAGTGATAATCATTGGGCTGGACAACAGGCCTCAGAAAACCGGACTGTTGCTCCCAGATGTGGGGTGTATCTTCTTGTAAAGCTCTTGATCTTTCAATCTCCCAATAGTGTTCCATTGTTTAACCACCTGAAAATAAAAGAAAGAAATAAAAATTATAGATAAAAATAAAGAAAATTAGATACAGGTAAATTAGATAGCTTCAAAATTAATAACTCAAGAAATATAAGTCCCCGACAACGGCGCCAAAAACTTGACCGGCGTAAACACACACGTAGCAAGCGCACGTATCGTTCAAGTAGTATAAAAATATCGATCCCACGAGGACTTAATTCCTACTGTTGTTATTAATTATTGAATCTATTTATTTACAAATATCTAATTAAATGGAGAAGAGAATGATTGTTTGATTGGTTGAATGTGGTCTTGCACAATAAGTAAATAAATAAAAAGATAAAAGAAAATACTAAGGAAAATAACAAAAGACACAAAGATCTAGGGTTGTGAATCATTCTAATATCTTTTAAAAGATGAAGTGATTATTTTATGTTTGTGTAATAAATCAGTTTACTAACCTGGAACACTAAATTATGCAAAAGCCTCTGTCGATGGTCAGACGTAAATACCCAGTTTAACCCAATTGAACCATATGTCTATGTCAACCAAATTATCTGGATTCATTAAGTTTAAGTTCCAATTATGGCTACCCCCGCCCGACAGGTATATGTCTATCATGTAAGGAAATCTATTAAAGGGTTATCTATCCTCAAGGAAGATCGTGGGCTATTTAGTCTAAGGCTGAAACCTAAAATCCCTATGTCTAGTTCATTTTAGATTTACCACATCAATCTTATTGGTGATCAGACAACAAGAAGCATTAAGCTTAAGACTTAATAAGTAAACCTTTAAATTACCCAAACTATAAAATAACCCCTTATAAACCGATGATATTAGAATTCATCACAACCCCAGATAACTAACACATAACTAGGGCTAGTAAAAACTTAAAAATAAAAGACAAAAAATAAAAATGCTGAAAAGTAAAAGACATAAAGTAAAAGTTGAAAAGTAAATTGCTGAAAAGTAAATGCTGAATGTAAATTGCTGAAAGTAAATTGCTGAAAAGTAAATTGCTGAAAATTAAATAAAGTAAAATTACAATAAAAGAAAATGCTGAGGTAAAAGGATCCACTTTTATTACTTCTATTTTAGATATCTCCCTTAATATAATATATTAACTTTGCATGATAATTACCAACCAGCCATATAGGCGGTATCCAGATTAAGTCAAATTAATAATTAATTACCAACCGACCAATATGGCGGTATCCTCGTTAAGTCAGGTTTTAACTAGTTTATATATTATAATTAAGGGAGATTAATCTAAATATTAGTAATAAAAGTTTTACCTTTTACCCCAGCAAAATGGGAGTTACCTCCTCATTACTGAAAAGTAAAAACTGAAAATTAAAGAAAGAAAAGTACTGTGCGTAAAAGTAAATTGCGGAAAGTAAAAACTGAAAAGTAAAGAAAAGAAAGTGCGAAAGAGGAAATTAATTACTAAAAGCTATAAATAAACAAACAAGATACAATCTTCTTAGTATTCTTAAGGAATTCCTTAGAAGAAAGTATGAATTTTACAAATGAAATGGCTTGGTATTTATAGGCAAAATTTTGCCTCCATCAAATCATCCACCAAATCAATTATTAATTGCTCCACTAATTACTCCACTAATTTCTCCACCAATCCATTATTAATTGCTCCACTAATCTCTTATCTGTTTGGTGATGATTTGATAATTTTTATTATTTATTTATTAATTTATTTTTTTGCTTTGAAAATGATTGAAAGTGACTTTAATAATTATACACTACACACTTCTGGATGGTTCATCAATTTCGGGCATGAAATCTTCAGAATTCGAAATTATTGTTTCTTTCAAAGTTGTAGATCTGTGAGTCTTCTTTAAGTTGGAACTTGAATCAGCTCAATCCGATATCGGAGTAAAACGTTATGCCCAAAATACGACAGATGCGCAAAACTGGAATTTCCAAAACTGCACTTCGTCAAAACGCCCTTTCAAGTTTCCAATCTCCAAAATTAAAATATCAAGTCCAATAATTGCCATTATTTGACCCATATTTCATCCTAAATGATTTCATTGAGACCCGATATTATTTTATCTGCAAAATAAACTAAAACACATCAAAAAGTTCATTAAACCCGAGAAACTAAATAAAATATTAAGTTAAAGGGGCGGTAAATATTGATATATTTTCCGCTCATCAAAGGCCTGGGGCTGGAAATGTGTCTGCCCCGTACGAAGCACATATCGGATCTCTGGTAACTAGTCTCTATAATCGGATAAACATGACCTAGTCATAATATCCCGATAGTTGCAGCATATAAGAGAGCGAGTTCCGCATCCTACGTGGTCATCATCTCCACTATGACGGGAGTGATACTTCCATCTCGACATCACACCCAATACACTACGATTCTCAATATACCCAGAAGAGGCGTACACAGAACCTGTTAAAACCCTGGATGACCAAAACCAAAGTACATTGATTGTCGCAAGTATTAGCGGTGCAAGTCTCAAGTTAAGACCAAATACACCTACCCTGATTCGGACTTCCATAGACACATAGACATACTACCAATGGAATTCCGAGGGCTCTATCCAGAGCGAAGCTGTTTTCCGTACTATCGGTAAAACACAACCTCCTATTACACTTGCATGAGTATCCTATACCCAAATATATGAGAACTATGCCGTTATGCCCTCACAACGCGCACAAGTGTAATACTAGTCTTTTCCGCATTATCGATGTACAATCTCGATAATACCCTGACTAGGGATATTTAATGATTAAACCTTCGTGGATTGATACTGTCTCATATCATCTCAATCCAGGAACTAATCATATGGACCTTTCATCATTTATACATCTTGGTGATCTAATCACAAATGATAAAATAGTAATTTCCTTTGTCACATAGTTAATTTGTACAACAACACCATGATTTGTACAAATAGTGACGCTATGGTTCATAATTGTCCAAAAATCTCCCACTTGGCCTATAGCCAGTCACTCGAGCGTCCTACACCCGAATTATGTACGGTTCACTCAACCTTTGTGCTGAAGAAAGGCTTTCGTCAGCGGATTTGCATGACTATCATCTCATTCGATTTATACGATCATCACATCGCCATGATGTATGATCCGAATGAATTAGATGAATATTTGAAGTATATATCTGGATCGTTGATGAGACCATAAATTCTTTAGCCTGTGCCGTAGCTTAGCTCAGCTGCTAACAGAATTATATCTAATCTAATTAGATTATTATCGATCCAAAAGGCTTCTATTGCTGCCTCAGCTGCAACAATAATCCACTTGTGTTGTTTATTCGGTAACAGTATCTTGCTTGGAAGATTTCCAGCTTACTGTTCCGTTATTCAAACTTTATAGTACCGTTGTTACGACTTATAGTAGTTTATATCGGTTAGGAAACTTGCAACGGTGAACCCAGTCACTTCAAGTTCTCATTCTCCATAGTATAAGACAGTATCCTTAGTTCATCTAAGATACTAAAGGATGTTCTTCACATCAATCCAGTGACTATCACTTGGATTGGCCTGATTGTGACTCCATATGCTCAAAGCGTATGAGACACCAGATCGCGTACATTTATTTCAATGTACGATTTCTCGAAGAGTATTAACAACCTTTGGATCTATCCTAGTAGATCTTTATTCCTAGAATAAAGGTTGTTTCTCCCAAGAATTCTACGGAGAATGTTTCATGAAAGCCAAGCTTTCACCGATTATATTTTGGGAATATCATTTCCAAGAAATGATATGTCATCATTTTATAGGACAGTCACTGTCAGTGCGCTCCCACTAACCTCCTTATATACACAAGAATCATTTTCGTTTTGAATTAAATCATACACCATTATGATTACATCAAAACGATAATTCCAAGAACACTATGCTTGCTTCAATCCATCCATGGATTGAGTTAACTTGCAAACCTTGTTTGCTCGTTTTGGTACGACAAAGCCGTCAGGATATTGAAAGCATCCTCCAAAAGGTTTCCGTTAAGGAAAGCAGTTTTGGCATTTAGCTGCCACATTTCATAAATGAAACATGCAGCATTTGCAAGCATTATCCAAATGGATTTACCATAGCAACATGTAAAAGGTTTCGTCGTAATCGACACAATATTGATAACGATACCTTTTTACTACAAGCCTAGCTTAGTACGTTGGTTTGTTGCCTTCCATATATGTCTTCCTTGAAGACTCATACAGTACCAATAGGCACAATGCCTTGCGGTACATCAACTAGTGTCTAAACGTAGTTGGTATACATGGAATCCATTTCGGATATCATGGCATTTTGCCATAATAGGGATTCGATACCTTGTATCACTTCCTCATACGTAGTCAGTTCGTATTTCTCATAAGATTGACATCTTAATGAGGTGAGATCAGAAACCCATACCCCAGGTTGTTTTCTGACTCTCTCCGACTTACGCGGTTCTTGTGTATTCGAAGATTATTGGTATAGTTACATCTTTGATGAACTATTTGTGTTCCATTAAGGAATCGGTGCCTTGATTAGTATTACTCTGATTTTCATCGAGTTTACTTTCCTCCCACTTACCACTGCATATAGGTATTCCTCTTAGGAAAACCGCATGGTGAGCAACAATTACATTGTTCTCTTGTGAGTTGTTTAAGTACTATACTTAGGTTTCCCTAGGATAACCCACAAATTAGGCACTTATCCGATTTGGGTTCTAGTTTGGTATCATCCAAACATATGCCTAGCATTCCCAAATCTTCAGGAATGAGAAAACCCAGTTTCTTTCCTGTTCATATCTAATATGAAGTCTGTCAAATAGATTTTTATGGAACCTTATTCAAAATAAGTTCTGCACTATTTATGCGTATCCGTTGAAGGAAATGGTAGCTCAGAGCGACTCATGATTAACTTTATCATGTCTAACAAAATTTGGTTTCTCTGTTCGGACACACCGTCAAATTGACGTGTTCCGGGAGAAGTCCTCATTGAAAGAATATTGTACTCTTTCAAGTATTGAGAAACTTATTGCTTAAGTATTTTCATCATGGTCTTACCGTGATGGTTTTAATACTTTAGCCGATCTGTTTGTCTACTTCGTGTCGAAATTGTAAAAGTTTCCGATTTGTGTTTCAAAAGAAACACATAACCATAACGCGATGCCACATTCGTAAAGGTCACGAAACATTTATTTCCACCTCTAGCCTAGCTAGACATGGGCCCACTTACTTCACTATGAACGAGGGCTAACAGATCGGTGGCACTTACACTTTTACCAAATAAATAGTATTTTAGGCACTTTGCCCAATAAACTAGATTCGTAGACATTATTTGAATGGAATCAAATTTGTCCTAGTATCCACTCTTCAAAAGTGTGGATATACGAGTCTTGTTAATTGTGTCCCAGACAACAATGCCACTTATAAGTCTTAACTGAATTTATTCAGTTTTGAGCTATTGGTTTGTCATGTTATATGTTTGAGATTTATTTATATTCAAAATATAAATACTGTTATTCACATCTAATGTGTTTATCTCAATATCATCTTCATAAAATGAAACACTTTAGTGTTCTAGAATATAAAGGTATACCCGCAACGGGTTAAACCCTCATACAGAGATAATGTTTCTAGTTAAACAAGTTACATTATAACAGTTTCCTAATTTAAGTATATACCCACAGGGTAGTTCCTAAACTTAGGTATCTACGGTTAAAACAGCGACTTTCGTCCCGTTTTCGATTTGCAGATAAATCTCATCTGAAGTCAGTATCCTGCTCTCAGTAGATTCTGCACATCAGTACATATTTATGTACCACCTTTTAGTATCTAAAATCCAATTTTAATACTAGTAGTGAACATGTTTATGAAAAACTTATTTGAAGTCAGAGCCTTGCTCGTTCTTCAATTCCTTCATGTATGCCTTGTCCATACGACAGTCACGCTTCCGTGTCCCCGTTTGCCACAATTTAGGCAGACATTTTGGGATATGTCCTTTATCTTCCCAGAAGATTCTAATGACTTTGCCTTTGCCCATTTTCCATACTCCAGAAGCCTTTGGCCAAGCCTTGGCCTTCTGGAATATCGAAGTAAGGTGCGCCTTGCGCTTCTTGCCTTATTGCAAACTTTGGCTTTGTCTCATTGAGAATAGCCATTAACTCTCCAAGACTTTACTGTTGCAATTAAGTACTCCTAAGATCTTAGAATAGATCTATGAAGATCCTTCAATTTCTTTATCATACTTTAAGGATCTAATCCTTAGTTCTGATTAAGAAATTAAGGAGTCTATTTGGCAAACTTATTGGATTAAGCACTAAAGTTGTCATCACATGAATATTCCAAATATCATGTTCTACTATTTGCTTAACTCCGGGCTTAGGCATAAGATGTTATTTTATCAAATAAAGTAACTTCTTAGTTTTCAGGACTATCCTGAAGTTTATTCCTAATTTGAAAATTAAAGTCGTTTAAATACATTTTCACCCAAGATTATGTTTTTAAACACTAATCTTACAATTTATCTTGATTCTAATAGTCCAACTATTTAATCAACGATTTCAGGTACTATTTATTATAATGATTACTATAGTCCAACTAATAATCAACTATAATTCAATTGATTAAATTCAATTATATTGATTACTATAATCCAATTATAAAATCAATTATTAATTGAAATAGTTAATTCAAATATATTGATTACTATAATCCAATTATATAATCAACTATAATGAATTAGTTTGAATACAGTCCAACTGTTTAATTTAAAACAACATTAAATATTAGTCCAACTAATATATTAATTTATTTGATGAAATATTTGAAATGAGCGCGTATGGAAAGTAACTAAACGAATATTGCAAATTTAATACTTGCCTCCCACTATTTTTCGGCGAGCCTCTAACCCTCTGTTGAGTACTCGGGAAACCCTGTTTCCTAGTGGACTAGGATCCCGTTAAATAACACACAATCTTGACTTTGGCCAACAAATTGTATGATAATTAACTAGGTAGATCTCTAAGATCAATTGGGTCCCATCCAATTCCTAGATCCAGTAGGTGGACATCCAAGTCTGAAACATATATCTTATATATGCCAATATATCCAATATATTACCTAACCTTTTTCCTCTGAATCAACTAAGCCTTGGCTTTGGCACTACAAACTTAGTGATCCCAGTTAAGCGGAACCCATTGAACTTGGAAAGCTTCGTAATCAATGTCGATGGATAAGAAGTGATCTTGACTTTGGCCAACAAATCACAACTTGGACAAGACACCAATATGGAACAAAACCTTCATGATTCAAACACATCCTCGACGGACAAAGGTCTTGACTTTGGCCAACAAACCAATGCCAGTCTTGGATCTTGTGTAAGAATCACTCAATGGAAGGAAAAATGCTTAATATGATGTTGAGGGTTTTTCGCGTGTAATTGGCAACCAATTAATTATCTTTGTTAAGGTCTCATCATCATACACCTTTAAACATGCATTCTAAACACATAATAAGGCGCGTAAAATAAATATAATAATGATATGCGGATGGATACTTTAACATTGTTCCTAGAACAAATCTATCCCTTTCCTCTCTCCCGCTAGCACATGTATTGCTTCTACCCGTTACATAACACTTCTAAAAAACCTCATTTACATTGAGGGGAATATGTGAGAAGAGAAATACAAAGAGTAAGGAGGTAGTAGGCTAGACACGGGTCCAATTTAATAAATTCTAAATTTATTACAACAATTTCCCAAATTACCCCACCCATCTAATATCCATCCGATATACATTATTCATGCATCGCAACTATGTATTTACACAAGCATGTTATCAATCAATCTAATCCAATTAATTAATCTGAATATTAATGACCATCCAATGTTCAAACAACGATTTGATTTTGCGCGAGTCCAACTCGTTTTGTGAATAAGTACTTAAAGTACGAATTCTTGAATTAAATTAAACTACAACATTAAATCCAATTTAATATGTATTTAATACTAATTCACTATTTAATTCCAAATTAAATATTACACTTTATTCACAAACCTTTACGACTTAAATTCTAAATCTAATTGTTACGGGTCTCAAAGCCAGATTAACGTCCAATGTTAATTTAATTAAAGTCTAATGGGATTTTAATTAATTTCTTAAGGCATGGACTTTTGGTCAACATGGGTCAAACCAATTACCAAAGCCCATTTCATGCTTCTATAGTCTCGACAATGAGGGGAATTTTTGTCCAATTCCAATTTCAATCCAATTGAATCTAAATCAACATTTCCCAAGTCTTTCAAACTCATCCAATGAATCAAAAAACAAAAATACCAAGATATTGGGCAAAAATTGATCCAATCAACTTTTCAGGAAATTTATCCAATACAACTTCAATTAAACATCATTCAAGCATACTCAATCAAAGAATTTTATCAAATCATGCTCAAATTGATTTTAACCAATTTTAACCCTAAGTTCAAGTTTCATGCTCAACTTCGCTCTGATACCATTGTTGGGTTTATACGGTCTAACCGGGATCGTTTTAAGCAATGAAACAACATGTAAATACAACAAGGAAGTTGCAGAATACTTACATTGAGCGGTTGAGCGATGCGACGAACAACAAAAACCTTTGAAGCTCCCTTGAAGCTCTCGGCAGTGGGCCTTTGTGCTCTCCAAAATTTTCGGGCATGGTCCTCCATTGATGCTCCAAGCTCCAAGCTTTCAATAATGATTCCATGCTCACAAATGCGATTCCCTATCACCTTAGGATGTCTCCATTGTGTACTAGCACTCTTGATTTTGCAACAAAATCATCATCTTGCTTCTCCTTCATATCTCGACAGTGGGCAAAAACAGAAGAAGAAAAACAGCCCCATTTAGGCGAGAGAGAGGGAAGAAGAAAGAAGAGAGAATGTGTTGGTTTTTGGAGAAAAGTGTATCTAATACCCTTTTTGAATTTCTAAAATTCATTTACCATATATTTTGCTTTCCAAAAGTCAAAGGCAATTAAGCCAACCACCTCCATCACTATTCACATCACTCATGACAAGTTGTCAAATCACTCAAAGTGACTAGACATCACATCAATCGATTGACTAGTGATTTGACGATTGATGTGACTTGTGGGCCGCACTTTAATTCGCAATGCGAGTGCGCCCGCAAACACTTCCGGGCTCGGGTTCGCTAATTCCAAATTAACGAATTTTCCATTGCGACGTAATTAAATAATTATGCCTAGCAAAATCACTATTCACGTCGCTAACGAATTAATTCTAAATTAACTCATTCGCCCGAATTAAAATCTAATTTAAATTCCGCGTCGAAATCTAATTTCGTATAATATATCGAATATATTATTTTATCGATTAATTCCAAATTAATCATTTTTCTCTCTTTAATTAATATTTTATCCCAGATAAAATATATCCGTAATTAATCCCATATTAGTTTTCTCTCTCATCTAATTAATCCCAGATTAATAAAGTGCGAGTCATACGTCATCGGTGAATCTTCAGAGAAGCGACCCATGAGATCCCTGGATATTTTGGCAGTAAATCCAATCGTCGGACTGTCCGAACACGTATGTACCTATTACTACATTTTTACCGATTTACAAGACAAGGTTGGCTTCTAGCAAAGCGCCATGCCTACCCAATTCTCCAGAAATATCCTTACATGAATATGTGATCTATATCAGGCGTAGTATACGTAGTATTGTGTATTCTCGATCCAGCATCGGATGTCACGTGCAAGGCCTGGGGCTGGAAATGTGTCTGCCCCGTATGAAGCACATATCGGATCTCTGGTAACTAGTCTCTATAATCGGATAAACATGACCTAGTCATAATATCCTGATAGCTGCCAGCATATAAGAGAACGAGTTCTGCATCCTACGTGAAATAATCTCCACTATGATTGGAGTGATACTTCCATCTCGACATCACACCCAATACACTACAATTCTCAATATACCCAGAAGAGGCGTACACAGAACCTGTTAAAGCCCTGGACAAACAAAACCAAAGTACATTGATTGTCGCAAGTATTAGCGGTGCAAGTCTCAGGTTAAGACCAAATACACCTACCCTGATTCGGACTTCCATAGACACAAATATATGAGTATCCTATACCCAAATATATGTCATACTACCAATGGAATTCCAACCTCCTATTACACTTGCATGAGTATCCTATACCCAAATATATGAGAACTATGCCGTTATGCCCTCACAACGCGCACAAGTGTAATACTAGTCTTTTCCGCATTATCGATATCCAATCTCGATAATACTCTGACTAGGGATATTTAATGATTAAAACTTCGTGGATTGATACTGTCTCATATCATCTCAATCTAGGAACTAATCATATGGACCTTTCATCATTTATACATCTTGGTGATCTAATCACAAATGATAAAAGAACAATTTCCTTTGTCACATAGTTAATTTGTACAACAACACCATGATCTGTACAAATAGTGACGCTATGGGTGATAACTGTCCAACACTCTAGCCCAAAAAATCTCAACTCATATGTAAATAGGCTCGGGCCTGACATAAAACAATTAACTATAAATAACTACATGCTCAGCACGACTAAAAATACACATGTGATACAAATAAATAAAATTAAGGCTGTGGCAGCTCAATCACACATCCAGAACCATACAGCGACTCAAGACCTACTTGACTGTTGGAGTTTTCTAAGGTCCCAAGGATCAATAAACGAGCATGAATCAAGTGCGAATACAACGAGGGAGTTGCGGAATACTCACATCGATCGATTAAGTGACGCGAGGCAGACACAAAAATTTCTCTTTTCTGCCCACTAGACTGCTCGGCAGTTTCTATTTTGGCCTCCTCCATTCGGCTTTGATCATCAAGAATTTGAGCTCCAAACTTCATCAAACGATTCCCGGCTCATGGGTGGACTTCCCTATTGTTGGACAATTATGACCCATAGCGTCACTATTTGTACAGATCATGGTGTGTTTGTACAAATTAACTATGTGACAAAGGAGATTGCACTCTTATCATTTGTGATTAGATCACTTAGATGTATAAATGATAGGAGGTCCCTATGATTTGTTCCTGGACGAAGAATGATATGAGACAGTATCAGTCCACGTAGGATAAATCATTAAATATCCCTAGTCAGAGTATTATCGAGATTGGACATCGATAAATACGTAAAAGACTAGTATTACACTTGTGCGCGTTGTGAGGGCAGAACGACGTAGTTCTCATATATTTGGGTATAGGATACTCATGCAAGTGTAATAGGAGGTTATGTTTTACCGATGGTACGGGAAACAGCTTCGCTCTAGATAGACCCCCTCGGAATTCCATTGGTAGTATGACTATGTGTCTATGGAAGTCCGAAATCAGGGTAGGTGTATTTGGTCTTAACCTGAGACTTGCACCGCTAATACTTGCGACAATCAATATACTTTGGTTGTGGTCGTCCAGGGCTTTAACAGGTTCTGTGTACGCCTATGCTGGGTATATTGAGAATCGTAATGTGTTGGGTGTGATGTCAAGACGGAAGTATCACTCCAGTCATATGGAGATGATGGTCACGTAGGATACGGGATTGGTTCTCTTAAATGCTGCAGCTATCGGGATATTATGACAAGGTCATGTATATCCGTTTATAGAGACTAGTTACCAGACATCCGACATGTGCTTCGTATGGGGCAGACACAATTCCAGCCCCAGGCCTAGCACGTGATCATCCGATACTGGACAAAAATACGCAATATTACGTATACTACGCCTGATATAGATCTTTATTCTTGTTAGGATATTTATGGAGAATTGGGTAGGCATGGCGCTTGCTAGAAGCCAACCTTGTCTTGTAAATCGGTATAAATGTAGTACGAGGTACTTACGTGTTCGGATAGTCCGACGACCGATGATGTCATGGGTCGCTTCCCAATATTCACCGATGATGTATAACTCGCACTCTAAATTAATCTGGATAATTAGAAGAGAGAGAGATTAATCTGGGATTAATTGCGAAGATATTTTATCTGGGATAAAATATCATTAAAAGAGAGATAACGATTAATTTGGAATTAATCGATTAATTAATATATTTGATATTTTAAACGAAATTAGATTTTAATTCGGGCGAACAAATAATTTAGAATTAATTCATCAGCGACGTGAATAGTGATTTCGCTAGGCGTAATCATTTAATTACGTCGCAACGGAAAATTCGTTAATTTGGAATTAGTGAACCCGAGTCCGGGATTGTTTGCGAGCGCATTCGCATTTCAAATTCGAGTGCGGCACGCAAGTCAAATCAAGCGTCAAATCGCTATTCACATCAAGCGTCAAATCATGTCACTTTGAGTGATGTGACACTTGATTGATTGATTTGATTGATTGATTGATGGTAGTTGTTGGAGTTGTTGGAAGGATTTTCCATTTGACTTTTTGGAAGCCAAAAAATGTGGTAATTCACTTATTTATTTTTGGAAAATATATAAGTGTTTGATATACACTTTTCCAACCAATTCAACACAATCTCTCCTTCTCTTTTTCTCTCTACAACACACGCCCAAGGGGTGTAAAAAGCTTACTGGTTTTTGCTCAAAACCGTGAGTAGTGGGAAGCCATGAGTGTGATTTTGTGGCAAAATCACAAGTGCTAGCACACTTACGAGACATGCGAAGGTGATAGGGAAGTTCACCCATGAGCCGGGAAGGAACGTTCGACGAAGCTCGGAGCTTGACGAAGGAGCTCCAATGGCCGAAACTAGTGGGCTGTGAACTGCTCACTGCCAAGCAGTGAAGGAAGGCAGCAAATAGATTTTGTTGCCCGTGCGTCGCTCAACCGATCGATTTGAGTATTCCGCAACTTCGTTGATTTGTATTCGCACATATTTCATGCTTATTATTGATCTTGGGACCTTAATAGAAACCAACAATGGTATCAGAGCAAGGTGAGCATGAATGTTTAGGGCTTAAAATTGGGGTAAAATTGATTTTGCATGAATTATGAAATTGGATGATTAAGTATGCTTGAATGTGTTTTATATGATGATTGATTGGATCAATTTGTTGAAAAATTATTTGGAACATTTTTCCCCAAAACTTAGCTTGGCCGAAAGTATAGAAGCCATATATGTCTTGGTGATTTTGATTTTTGATTCATTGGATGAGTTAGAATCATTCGGGAATGTGATTTAATGTCGATTGTGGAATTAATTGGATTGAATTCGAATCGGACACAAATCCCCTCCCTTGGCCGAGACTTTGAGCATGTAATTATGGGTTTGATTTTAATCAAAATGTGTTGGACATGTGTTGATGTAATTGAGCATGATTAATTAGGCTCATTCGTATTTTGGAAATATTAATTTGGGTGATTAATTATGTTAATACACTTTAGGTTAATTAAATGTGAAATTGAATTTTTGTGTTTAATTAAATTGGGCCTACTTTTGGAAATTGGACTTTTAAAGTTGTTATGGGCTTATGGGCTTGATTGTATCAAGTTGGGTTTAGGCCAAAATGGATTGGATCCAATTGGGCCCAAAACCGCTTCCATAAAGCCCAAATGCGACTTAATGGACCTTTAAAGTTTAATTGGGCCTAATGGGCCTAAATTGATTTCTGGGCTTATGAGGTAATTCCCGGATTGGACTTTGGTTATCGGTTTGACCCGAGTTGACCAAAAGTCCACGCCTTAAGAAATTAATTAAAAGCCCATTGGACTTTAATTAAATTGACGTTGGACGTTAATCGGGCTTTGAGACCCGTTGCGATTAAATTTGGAATTTAAGTCGTAAAGGTTCGTTAATAAAGTGTAGTATTTAATTTGGAATTAAATAACGAATTAGAATTAAATGCATATTGAATTGGATTTAATTATGTAGTTTAATTTAATTCAAGAATTCGTACTTTGAGTACTTATTCGCAAAAACGAGTTTGACTCGAGCAAAATCAAATCGTTGTTTGAACATTGGATGATCACTAATTATTAGATTAATTATTTGATTAGATTGATTGATAACATGCTTGTGTGAATACATGGTTGTGATGCATGAATAATGTATATCAGATGGATATTATATGGGTGGGACAATTTTGGAAATTGTTGTAATAAATTTGATTTATTAATTGGACCTGCGTGTCCAGCCTTATCACCTCTTTATTCTTTGTATTCTCTTCTCACCTATTCCCCTCAATGTAAATGAGGTTTCTTTAGAAGTGTAGTGTAACGGGTAGAAGTAATATTTGTGCTAGCGAGAGAGAGAAAGGGAGAGATTTGATCTAGGATCATTGTGTAAAGTATCATCCGCATCTATTATATTTTATTATACGCGCTTTATTATGTATTTAGAATGCATGTTTAAGGGTGTATGATAATGAGACCTTAACAAAGATAATAAATTGGTTGCCAATTTGCACGCGAAAAACCCTCAAACAATATTAAGCGTCTTTCCTTCCATTGAGTGATTCTCACTCAAGATCCGAGACTGACATTGGCTTGTTGGCCAAAGTCAAGGCCTTTGTCCGTCGAAGATGTGTTTGAATCACGAAGGCTTTGTTCCATATCAGTGTCTTGTCCAAAATGTGGTTTGTTGGCCAAAGTCAAGACCACTTCTTGTCCATCGACATTGATTACGAAGCTTTCCATGGTCAATGGGTAGCGCTTAACTGGGATCACTAAGTTTGTTGTGCCAAAGCCAAGGCTTAGTTGATTCAGAGGAAAAAGGTTAGGTAATACATTGGATGTATTGGCATATATAAGATATATGTTTCAGACTTGAATGTCCCCCTACCGGATCTAGGAATTGGATTGGATCCAATCGATCTTAGAGATCTACCTAGTTAATTATCATATAATTTGTTGGCCAAAGTCAAGATTGTGTGATATTTAACGGGATCCTAGCCCACTAGGAAACGCGGTTTCCCGAGTACTCAACAGATGGTTAGAGGCTCGCCGAAAAATAGTGGGAGGCAAGAATTGAATTTGCAATACTCGTTCAATTACTCGCCATACGCGCTCAAACAAATATCAGTTCGTCAAAGAAATTAAATGTTAGTTGGACTAATATTTAAATTGTATTTAATAATAGTTGGACTATATATTCAAACTATTCATTTATAGTTGATTTTATAATTGGATATAGTAATCAATATAATTAATTTTAATCTATTAATTATAGTTGATTAAATAGTTGGACTATTGTATCATTATAATAAAAAGTACCAAAATCGTTGATTAAATAGTTGGACTATTAAAATCAAGATAAAAATTGAAAGATTGACGTTTAATACATAATCCTAGGGAAAAGTGTTTTTAAATGGTTTAATTTTCAAATTGGGAATTAAATTTCAGGATGGTCCTGAAAAATAAAAAGTTACTTTATTTGATAAAATAACATATTAGGCTTAAGCCCGGAGTTAAGCAAATAGTAGAGCATAATCTTTGGAAGATTTATGTGATGATAACTTTAGTGCTTAATCCATTAAGCTTGTCACAGTAGACTCCTTAATTTCTGAATTAGAACTAAGGATTAGATCCTTAAAGTATGATGAAGAAATTGAAGGATCTTCATAAATCTATGCTTAGATTTTAGAAGTACTAATATTGCAATAATAACTTGGAGAGTTAATGACTATTCTCAAGGAGACAAAGTCAAAGTTTGCAATTAGGCAAGTAGCGCAAGGCGCACCTTACTTCGATATTCTAGAAACCCAGAGGCTTGGCCAAAGGCTACTGGAATGTGAAAAAGGGCAAAGGCAACATCATTATAATCTTCTGGGAGGATAAAAGGACATATCCCAAAATGTCTGCCTAAATTGTGGCAAACGGGATCGCGGAAGCGTGACTGCCGTTTGGACAAAGCAGACATGAAGGAATAAAGAACGGGCAAGGCTCTGACTTCAAATATGTTTGTCAACATTATGTTCACTACTAGTATTAAAATTAGATTTTAAATACTTAGTGTGGTACATAAATAAATATTGATGCTCAGAATCTGTTTTGAACAGGATACTGACTTCACGAGATTAAATCTGCGAATTGAAAACGAGACGAAAGTCGCTGTTTTAACCGTAGATACCTAAGTTTAGGAACTACCTTCGGGTGTGTACTAAATTAGGAAACTGTTATAATGTAACTAGTTTGACTAGAAACATTATCTTTATCAGTGTTTAACCCGCTGCGGGTGAACCTTTATATTCTAGAACACTAAAGTGTTTTATTATATAAAGATGATATTGAGATAAACACATTAGATGTGAATAACAGAATTTATATTTTGAATATAAATATTATCTCAAACATATAACATGACAAACAAATAGCTCAAACTGATTTGATCAGAAGAAACATATTGTGGCATTGTTGTCTGGGACACAATTTAAACAAGAATCGTATGTCCACACTTTTGAAGAGTGGGTACTCGGACTGATTTGATTCTATTCAAATAAAGTCTACGAATCTAGTTTATTGGGCAAAGTGCCTAAAACATATTTACTTGGTAAAAGTGTAAATGCCACCTATCTGTTAGCCCTAGTTCATAGTGAAGCAAGTGGGCCCATGTCTAGCTAGACTAGATGTGGATATGAATATTTCGTGACCTTACGGATGTGGCATCGCGTTATGGTTATGTGTTTATTTTGAAACACAAATCGGAAACTTTTAAAGCTTCGACACGAAATAGACAAACAGATTGCATAAAGTATTAAACCGTCACGGTAAGACCGTAATGGAAAATACTTAAGCAATAAGTTTCTAATATACTTGAAAGAGTATAGTATTCTTTCAATGAGGACTCCTCCCGGAACACGTCAAAGTGACGGTGTGTCCGAACTGAGTAACCGAATCTTGTTAGACATGATAAGGTTAATAATGAGTCGCTCTGAGCTACCATTTCCTTCAACAGATAAGCATTAACAGTGCAGAACTTATTTTGAATAAGGTTCCATAATAATCTGTTTGACAGATTTCATATTAGATATGAACAGGAAAGAAATTGGGTTTCTCATTGCTGATAATTTGGGAATGCTAGGCATATGTTTGGATGATACCAAACTAGAACCCAAATTGGATAAGTGCCAATTGTAGGTTATCCTAGGGATACCAAAGTATAGTACTTATACAAACTCACGAGAGAACAATGTAATTGTTGCTCACCATGCGGATTTCCTAAGAGGAATACCGATATGCAGTGGTAAGTGGGAGGATAATAAAACTCGATGAAAATCGAGAGTAATACTGTTCAAGGCACCGAATCTTAATGGAACATAATAGTTCATCAAGGATGAAACTATTCCAATAATCTTCGAATACACAAGAACCACGTTTGTCGAAGAGAGTTAGAAAACAACCTGGGGTATGGGTTTCTGATCTCACCTCATAAAGATGTTTATCTTATTGAGGAATACCAACTGACTACGTATGAGGAAGTGATACAAGGTATCGACTCCCTATTATGGCAAACTGCCATAATATCTTAATTGGATTCCATGTATATCAAAAAGTTTGGATACTAGTTGATGTACCACAAGGCATTGTGCCTATTGGTACTTATAAGTCTTCAAGGAAGACGTACATGGATGGCAACATACCAACGAATAAAGCTAGGCTTTTAGCGGAAAGGTATCGTTATCAACATTGTGTTGATTACGATTCAACATTTTACCTGTTGCCACGGTAAATACATTTGGATAATGCTTGCTAACGCTGCATGTTTCATTTATGAAATATGTCAGCTTTACGGGAAAATCGCTTTCCAGAAAAGGAAACCTTTTGGAGGATGTTTACAACATCCTGCCGGTATTGTCGTACCAAAACTAGCAAACAAGGTTTGCGGGTTATTCGATCCATGTTTGGATTGAATCAAGCATAGGTTCTTAGAATTATCGTTTTGATGTAATCATAATAGTTTATGATTTAATTCAAAACGTAAATGATTCTTGTGTATGTAAGAGGGTTAGTGGGAGCGCACTAACAATAATGTCCTATATATATAATGATAATATGTCATTTCTTGGAAATGAAATTCCCATAATAATAATCGGTGAAAGCTTGGCTTTCGAGAAAACTATGCGAGAACTCGTACATTGAAAAATGTACGCGACCTGGTGTCTCATACGCTTTGAGCATATAGATTCACAAACAGGCCAATCCAAGTGATAGTCACTGGATTGAAGTTAAGAACATACTTAGTATCTTAGAGAACTAAGGATGCTGTCTTAGTCTATGGAGAAGGAGAACTTGAAGTGACTGGGATCACTACTGCAAGTTTCCTAAACCACAATAAAACGACTACAAGTCGCAAACGGTACTTTACAGTTTGAATAACGGTACAGTGAGCTGGAAATCTTCCAAGCAAGATATTGTTACCAAATAAACAACAAATGCGGGTTATTGCTGCAGCTGAGGCGGCGGCAATAGAAGCCTTCTGGGTCGATACAAAATCTAATTAGATTAGATATAATTTGTTAGCAGCTGAGCTAGGCGTCAGCACAGGCTAAAGAATTAATGGTCTCATCAACGATCCAGATATATACTTTGATATTCATCTGATCCGTTCGGATCATACATCGTGGCGATGTGATGATCATATAAATCGCATCAGACGATAATCATGCAAATCCGCTGACAAAAGCATTTCTCAGTAGTTTGAGCAGACTGTACATAGTTCGGGTGTTAGACACTCGAGTGACTGGCTATAGGCCAAGTGGGAGATTGTTGGACAATTATGACACATAGCGTCACTATTTGTACAGATCATGGTGTTGTTGTACAAATTAACTATGTGACAAAGGAGATTGCACTCTTATCATTTGTGATTAGATCACCTAGATGTATAAATGATAGGAGGTCCTTATGATTTGTTCCTGGACGGAGAATGATATGAGACAGTATCAGTCCACGTAGGATAAATCATTAAATATCCATAGTCAGAGTATTATCGAGATTGGACATCGATAAATACGTAAAAGACTAGTATTACACTTGTGCGCGTTGTGAGGGCACAATGGCATAGTTCTCATATATTTGGGTATAGGATACTCATGCAAGTGTAATAGGAGGTTATGTTTTACCGATGGTACGGGAACACAGCTTCATCTGGATAGACCCCCTCGGAATTCCATTGGTAGTATGACTATGTGTCTATGGAAGTCCGAAATCAGGGTGGTGTATTTGGTCTTACCTAAGACTTGTAACGCTAATACTTGCGACAATCAATATACTTTGGTTGCGGTCGTCCAGGGCTTTAACAGGTTCTGTGTACGCCTATGCTGGGTATATTGAGAATCGTAGTGTGTTGGGTGTGATGTCAAGACGGAAGTATCACTCCAGTCATTGGAGATGATGGTCACGTAGGATACGGGATTGGTTCTCTTAAATGCTACAGCTATCGGGATATTATGACTAGGTCATGTATATCCGATTATAGAGACTAATTACCAGACATCCGACATGTGCTTCGTACGGGGCAGACATAATTCCAGCCCAGGCCTAGCACGTGATCATCCAATACTGGACAGAAATACGTAATACTACGTATACTACACCTGATATAGATCCTTTATTCCTGTAAGGATATTTCTGGAGAATTGGGTAGGCATGGAGCTTTGCTAGAAGCCAACCTTGTCTTGCTAATCAGTATAAACGTAGTACGAGGTACTTACGTGTTCGGATAGTCCGACGACCGAATTTACTGCCAACATATATGGGGATCTCATGGGTCGCTTCCCAAGATTCATCAATGACGTATGACTCGCACTATAAATTAATCTGGGATTAATTAGAAGAGAGAGAGAATTAATCTGGGATTAATTGCAGAGATATTTTATCTGGGATAAAATATCATTTAAAAGAGAGATAACGATTAATTTTGAATTAATCGATTAATTAATATATTTGATATATTAAACGAAATTGGATTTCGACGCAGAATTAAAATTAGATTTTAATTCGGGCAAATGAATTAATTTAGAATTAATTCGTCAGCGACGTGAATAGTGATTTCGCTAGGCGTAATCATTTAATTACGTCGCAACGGAATATTTGTTAATTTGGAATTTGCGAACCCGAGCCCAGGATTGTTTGCGAGCGCATTCGCATTTCGAATTCGAGTGCGGCATGCAAGTTAAATCAAGTGTCAAATCGCTAGTCATATCAAGCGTCAAATCATGTCACTTTGAGTGATGTGACACTTGATTGATTGATGTGATTGATTGATTGATGGTAGTTGTTGGAATTGTTGGAAGGCTTTTCCATTTGACTTTTTGGAAGCAAAAAAATGTGGTAATTCACTTATTTATTTTTGGAAAATATATAAGTGTTTGATATACACTTTTCCAACCAATTCAACACAATCTCTCATTCTCTTTTTCTTTCTACAACACACGCCCAAGGGGTGTAAAAAGCTTACTGGTTTTTGCTCAAAACCGTGAGCAGTGGGAAGCCAAGAGTGTGATTTTGTGGCAAAATCACAAGTGCTAGCACACTTACGAGACATGCAAAGGTGATAGGGAAGTTCACCCACGAGCCGGGAACCGTTCGACGAAGCTCGAAGCTTGACGAAGGAGCTCCAATGGCCGAAACCAGTGGGCTGTGAACTGCTCACTGCCGAGCAGTGAAGGAAGGCAGAAAACAGATTTTGTTGCCTCGTGCGTCGCTGAACCGATCGATGTTAGTATTCCGAAACTTCATTGATTTGTATTCGCACATATTTCATGCTTATTATTGATCTTGGGACCTTAATAGAAACCAACACCTATCACCTTTGCATGTCTTCGTAGTGTGCTAGCACTCTTGATTTTGCAACAAAATCATGACTCTTGTGTTTCCCTTACTGTCTCGGTTATAAGGCAGAAACCATTGAAGTTTTCAGCCCCTTGGGCGTGTGGATGAAGAAATAAAAGAGAAGAGAGAGAGTTGTTTTGAGTGTATCAAATACCCAAATTTGAAAGTCAAATACCATTAATAAAATAATATTAAATGTCTTTCAAGCCATCAAATGCTTTCCATCAACTCCCATCATGTCACATCTTTCAATTAAGTTGTCAAGTCACATCACTCAAAGTGACAAGTGAATTGATGCTTGATGCGACTAATGATTTGACGCTTGATTTGACTTGTATGTTGTACTCGAATTCAAAATGTGAATGCGCTCGCAAATTAACGAATTTTCCGTTGCGATGTAATTAAATGATTATGCCTAGCGAAATCACTATTCACGTCGCTAACGAATTAATTCTAAATTAATTCGTTCTCCCGAATTAAAATCTAATTTTAATTCCGCATCGAAATCCAATTTCGTTTAATATATCGAATATGTTAATTAATCGATTAATTCCAAATTAATCGTTCTCTCTTTAAATGATATTTTATCCCAGATAAAATATCTCCGCAATTAATCCCAGATTAATTTTCTCTCTCTACTAATTAATCCCAGATTAATTAAGAGTGCGAGTCATACGTCATTGGTGAATCTTCGGGAAGCGACCCATGAGATCCTCAGATATGTTGGCAGTAAATTCGGTCGTCGGACTATCCAAACACGTAAGTACCTCGTACTACGTTTATACCGATTTACAAGACAAGGTTGGCTTCTAGCAAAGCGCCATGCCTACCCAATTCTCCAGAAATATCCTTACAGGAATAAATGATCTATATCAGGCGTAGTATACATATTATTGCGTATTTCGATCCAGTATCGGATGATCACATGCAAGGCCTGGGGTTGGTACAGTGTCTGCCCCGTACGAAGCATGTATCAGATTACGAGCAACTAGTCTCTTTAATATCGGATAATCATGACCAAGTCATATTATCCCGACGGTTGTAACCTTTTTAGAGAACCAGATCTGTATCCCTGTGCGATCATCAACTCCATATGACTGGAGTGACACTTCCGTCTTGACATCACACCCAACACACTACGATTCTCAATATACTCAGCATAGGTGTACACAGAACCTGTTAAAGCCCTGGACGACCGCAACCAAAGTATATTGATTGTCGCAAGTAATAGCGGTGCAAGTCTCAGGTTAAGACCAAATACACCTACCCTGATTTCGGACTTCCATAGACACATAGTCATACTACCAATGGAATTCTGAGGGGGTCTATCCAGAGCGAAGCTGTTTCCCGTACCATCGGTAAAACACAACCTCCTATTACACTTGAATGAGTATCCTATACCCAAATATATGAGAACTATGCTGTTGTGCCCTCACAACGCGCACAAGTGTAATATTAGTCTTTTACGTATTCATCGATGTCCAATCTCGATAATACTCTGACTAGGGATATTTAATGATTTATCCTTTGTGGACTGATACTGTCTCATATCATTCTCAATCTAGGAACAAATCACAGGGACCTCCTATCATTTATATATCTAGGTGATCTAATCACAAATGATGATAAGAGTGCAATCTCCTTTGTCACATAGTTAATTTGTACAACAACACCATGATCTGTACAAATAGTGACGCTATGGGTCATAATTGTCCAACAATCTCTCGCTTGGCCTATAGCCAGTCACTCGAGTGTCTTACACCCGAACTATATACGGTTGGCTCAAACTGCTGAGAAAAGGCTTTCGTCAGCGGATTTGCATGATTATCGTCTCATGCGATTTGTTCGATCATCACATCGCCATGATGTATGATCCGAACGAATCAGATGAATATTGAAGTATGTATCTGGATGGTTGATGAGACCATTAATTCTTTAGCCTGTGTTGACGCCTAGCTCAGCTGCTAACAGAACTATATCTAATCTAATTAGATTTGTTATCGACCCAAATGACTTCTATTGCTGCCTCAGCTGCAGCAATAATCCGCATTTGTTATTCATTCGGTAACAGTATCTTGTTTGGAAGATTTCCACCTCACTGTACTGTTATTCAAACTGTATAGTACCGCTTGCGACTTTTAGTCGTCTTTACCGGTTAGGAAACTTGCAACAGTGATCCCAGTCACTTCAAGTTCTCCATCTCCATAGTTTAGGACAGCATCCTTAGTTCTCTAAGATACTAATGGATGTTCTTAACATCAATCCAGTGACTATCACTTGGATTGGCCTGTTTGTGAATCCATATGCTTAAAGCGTATGAGACACCAGGTCTCGTATATTTTACAATGTACGATTTCTCGGAGAGTTTTCTTGAAAGCCAAGCTTTCGCCGATTGTTAAATGGGAATATCATTTCCAAGAAATGACATATTATCATTATTTACAGGACAGCCACTGTCAGTGCGCTCCCACTAACATTCTTATATACACAAGAATCATTTCGTTTTGAATTAAATCATAAACCATTATGATTACATCAAAACGATAATTCCAAGAACCTATGCTTGCTTCAATCCAAACATGGATCGAATAGCCTACAAACCTTGTTTGCTAGTTTTGGTACGACAAAATCGACAGGATGTTGTAAACATCCTCCGAAAGGTTTCATTTTTAGGAAAGCGATTTTCCCGTAAAGCTGTCATATTTCATAAATGAAACACGCAGCTTTAGCAAGCATTATCCAAATGGATTTACCGTGGCAACAGGTAAAAGGTTGAATCGTAATCAACACAATGTTGATAACAATACCTTTCCTCTAAAAGCCTAGCTTTACACGTTGGTATGTTGCCATCCATGTACGTCTTCATTGAAGACTTATAAAGTACCAATAGGCATAATGCCTTGCGGTACATCAAATAGTATCCAAACATAGTTGATATATATGGAATCCATTTCGGACTCATGACACTTTGTCATAATTGGGAGTCGATACCTTGTATCACTTCCTCATACGTAGTCAGTTGGTATTCCTCAATAAGATAAACATCTTTATGAGGTGAGATCAGAAACCCATACCCCAGGTTTTTTTCTGACTCTCTCCGACATACGTGGTTCTTGTGTATTCGAAGATTATGGTAATAGTTTCATCCTTGATGAACTATTTGTGTTCCATTAAGGAATAGGTGCCTTGAATAGTATTACTCCGATTTTCATCGAGTTTTACTATCCTCCCACTGACCACTGCATATCGGTATTCCTTTTAGGAAAACCGCATGGTGAGCAAAAATCTAATTGTTCTCTTGTGAGTTGTATAGAAACTATACTTTGGTATCCCTAGGATGACCTACAATTGACATTTATCCAATTTGGGTTCTAGTTTGGTATCATCCAAACATATGCCTAGCATTCCCAAATTTTCAGGAATGAGAAACCCAGTTTCTTTCCTATTCATATCTAATATGAAATCTGTCAAACAGACTTTTATGGAACCTTATTCTAAATAAGTTCTGCACTGTTTTTGCCTATCCGTTGAAGGAAATGGTAGCTCAGAGCGACTCATGATTAACCTTATCATGTCTAACATAATTCGGTTACTCATTTCGGACACACCGTCAGGATGACGTGTTCCAGGAGGAGTCCTCAATGAAAGAATACTATACTCTTTCAAGTATACTAGAAACTTATTGCTTAAGTATTTTCCATTACGGTCTTACCGTGACAGTTTAATACTATAGCCGATCTGGTTGTCTATTTCGTGTCGAAACTTAAAAGTTTCCGATTTGTGTTCTTCAAAAGAAACACATAACCATAACGCGATGCAACATCCGTAAAGGTCACGAAATATTCATATCCACCTCTAGCCTAGCTAGACATGGGCCCACTTGCTTCATTATGAACTAGGGCTAACAGATATGTGGCATTTGCACTTTTACCAAGTAAATAGTGTTTTATGCACTTTACCCAATAAACTAGATTCGTAGACTTTATTTGAATGGAATCAAATCAGTCCGAGTATCCACTCTTCAAAAGTGTGGATATACGAGTCTTGTTCATTGTGAAAAGAAACAAGTGAAGTTTTCAGCCACTTGGGCGTGTGGAAGAAGAGAGAAAAGAGAAGAGAGAGAGTTGTTTTGAGTGTAATGGAATTAAGTGTATCAAATACATAAATTTGAAAGTCAAATACCATTAATAAAATAATATTAAATGTCTTTCAAGCCATCAAATGCTTTCCATCAACTCCTATCATGTCACATCTTTCAATCAAGTTGTCAAGTCACATCACTCAAAGTGACAAGTGATTTGACGCTTGATGCGACTAATGATTTGACGCTTGATTTGACTTGCATGCCGTACTCGAATTCGAAATGCGAATGCGCTCGCAAATAATCCCGGGCTCGGGTTCGCTAATTCCAAATTAACGAATTTTCCGTTGCGACGTAATTAAATGATTATGCCTAGTGAAATCACTATTCACATCGCTAACGAATTAATTCTAAATTAATTTGGTCGTCGGACTATCCGAACACGTAAGTACCTCATACTACGTTTATACCGATTTACAAGACAAGGTTGGCTTCTAGCAAAGCGCCATGCCTACCCAATTCTCCAGAAATATCGTTACAGGAATAAATGATCTATATCAGGTGTAGTATACATAGTATTGCGTATTTCGATCTAGTATCGGATGATCACATGCAAGGCTTGGGGCTGGTACAATGTCTGCCCCTTACGAAGCATTTATCGGATTACGAGCAACTAGTCTCTTTAATATCGGATAATCATGACCAAGTCATATTATCCTGACGGTTGCAACCTTTTTAGAGAACCAATTCTGTATCCATGCGCGATCATCAACTCCATATGACTGGAGTGACACTTCCGTCTTGACATCACACCCAACACACTACGATTCTCAATATACCCAGCATAGGCGTACACGGAACCTGTTAAAGCCCTGGACGACCGCAACCAAAGTATATTGATTGTCGCAAGTATTAGCGGTGCAAGTCTCAGGTTAAGACCAAATACACGTACCCTGATTTCGGACTTCCATAGACACATAGTCATACTACCAATGGAATTCCGAGGGGGTCTATCCAGATCGAAGCTGTTTCCCATACCATCGGTAAAACACAACCTCCTATTACACTTGCATGAGTATCATATATCCAAATATATGAGAACTACGTCGTTGTGCCCTCACAACGCGCACAAGTGTAATACTAGTCTTTTACGTATTCATCGATGTCCAATCTCGATAATACTCTGACTAGGGATATTTAATGATTTATCATTCGTGGACTGATACTGTCTCATATCATTCTCAATCCAGGAACAAATCACAGGGACCTCCTATCATTTATATATCTAGGTGATCTAATCATAAATGATAAGAGTGCAATCTCCTTTGTCACATAGTTAATTTGTACAACAACACCATGATCTGTACAAATAGTGACGCTATGGGTCATAATTGTCCAACATTGACTACATCAGGGTGATCCGCTGTCTGCAAGATGTCAAAGGAAATCTTCTAGCTCTTTAAGTCCAAAGTGAACCTGCAAAACTAGCAAACAGTCGGGGTGTGAGCTATAAAGCTCAGTGGGTACTCACGTCTTATGTAAATATATCAAATGACAACAAGAACTTAAATAGAAATCAGATATATGTAAATACACTAAATTATAAATCACATCCTTACCCGTTGGCCGTTTACTTATGTTATACTGGATAATAATTAAGAAATAATGAAATGAACTTATCTTCTCGATTTCACACTAAACCTCACATCTACGAATTTCTGGCATCTCTCATACACCAATCTAGAAGCATTCATCCACATACATACATACTCTTTTTCCGCACTATAGCTATACTTTATATATAGCAACATCAAATTTTCTTCTAACTGGAACTAACTTATTATCTACCAAACCACCCAAACCCGCGGGTAAGGCCATCCCAAACCAGTGGTGGTTTAGTCAGCTGAAACTATGGCTGGTTACTTCATATGAGTTACGTGAACTAAAATGCAAATATTTGCTAACTATGAGGTGTAAAACTTTTACTAAAACATTGAGCTGAAACCTCAGACCTCTATACAATGTAAGATACTGACATTTGATTCCATCCGTTGGAATCCTCACAAACTGCATTCTAAAAGTGATAAACACCCAATACTCAACCCTTACATAAATATTACATAATTGACCCTGCATCTCAACATATAAGTTATACAAGGTACATACTTAAAGCATACTATGATCTTACCTATCAAATCAGAATTAGGTATGGCTGAACTTCCATATTAAAGAAAATATCTCTACATGAAAACTCCAATTTGGTAGTATGTTAGAAATCAATTATTTTATAATAGTAAACAGTTATGCACAAGGATTATCTTTCATCTCCATGTATCCAAAACTAAAATTGTCTTAAGAAAGCCGTCTTTTCTAAAATCTATTTTCTTATTTGAAAACATGTCTCTTTCTGTAAAACTTTCTCGGAAACTCTGCTTTGTCTATAAACTCTGATGCTTTTCTGTAAAATTTTATTCTCGTGAAAACTCTTTTATAAAAATTATCATTACTGAAAACTGCATCTCTGAAAACCTTTCTCTGAAAACCTGTCACTGGAATCTATCATTGAAAAACCTGGTGCAAATGGGCGTTACGTATCGCCGTCCCCTCATATGTCTAACTAGAGCCAAGAGTGCAAAACCATGACATTGGGGCATTACGTATCGTCGTCCCTAAAACTAGTGGTCTTAGGGCGTTACGTATTGTCATCCCCAAGCCAACAAACTAGAGCTGGGGGTGCGAATCTATGCTACCCTCCAAGCTCTGAATCTAGGATCTAGGGGCATCTGTCATCCCTAGTCCTGAACTAGGATATGCTCTCCGTCAATTCTATATTCGAATCAAGTTACATACTGAGGTGAGTTTTTCCCTCATGCCTCGAAAGCATAAAACTCAAGTTCTAAAATCATTCTTTCAAAAACTCAACATGTAATGAAACTGTCTTTTATAAACATGTTTTTCTTTAAAACAACTGAGATAATATATGGGCTAATGCCCTAAGTGCTTTAAAAATAAGTCTGTCAATGTGCATTGTGTCTCATTCTCGGTATGCAAAATGCATATGCATCATTGACCGGCGTAAACACACACGTATAACGCAAGCGCACGTATCGTTCAAGTAGTATAAAAATATCGATCCCACGAGGACTTAATATCAAAGCTATTAATTTATGAGGTCAAATGATTACTAGTATCTAACAGGTTGATTGATTGATTTGAAATGGTGACGATTCTAAATTTAAAAGCAAGTAAATAAATTTGTCGAAAATAGGTTTTAAGAAAATTCAATATTAAAAACTATCTAGGGTTGTGATTTCTTCCAATATCATTTTAAAGATGAAGTGGTTATCTTATAGTGGGTAATAACATATTGATTTATTAACCTGGAACAC